>JAUMHB010028534.1:0-22631 GCA_032359685.1 Pittosporum tobira | reverse complement strand
GGGTGTCTGTGGGGGGCGCAAAGACAAAGAAAAAGGAAGACATATAAAAAGAGTAGAGGTAATTAGCATCGATTGATCTTAAAAAAGGGAGGATTAGGATGTGCACAACAACTTGCTTTATCAAACTAAATCATCATTCTAAAAGCAAAAGTAGTTAGCATACCACTAACAGGTTAAAAGATTAAAGAAATTATGGTGGGATCATGACTTGGGAAAAAAATAAATAAAAGACTTTGGATAAAAATAGAAACCACTATATCTTTATAGGAAATTCCAAACTATGCTAAGAGAAAAATAGAGAGAAATGATGAAGAATATGGTGGAAAAATTGAAGGTAATGGGTGCGAACGCTGCGATCAAACAAGTGCAGGATAAGCTCAAGGGTATGGGGGCAGACAGCTTGATGAAGTTGAAGGAATTGGGTACAGCAAATATTTCGATGATCAACCAAGTGCATGAGAAGGTGAAGGACATGAAGGCAGACAGCTTTCTGAGCGATGTGCAGGAGAAATTGAAAGAAATACTGGGGAGAAACACGATTATCAAACAAGGGCACCAGAATTTGAACGATACGGGGTCGTTTAATTTGATGAATGGCGCAAAGATCGAGGCGAATCCACAAATTCTTGTCATATTTACGGTTGTTATGCTACTTTTTCTTTTGCTCTGCGCATGTTGCTGGGGCAGAAGAAAGGCAATCAAGATGATGAAAGCTCCGGGGAGGAATTATAAGATGCCACGACATGTTTTTGACAGTGATCCTAGAGCATATTTTAGCAGTAACAGACGGCAAAAACTCGGCAAAGCCTTCTGAGTTTTGATGGAGGTGAAGTGAATTTCAGGTTCTTTTGCTGGATCATTTTTGTATGGACAGTTTGTTTTATAGTAATATCACGCTAGTAGTAGTAAATTTCTGTGCTTCATGTGTAAATAAATTTCTTTCGAATTTTATTACCACTTTTAATTATTTGAAACTAACGAAGTGAATCATCAGGATGGGTAATTCCATAGCTTGATATCTTTCCGGTGCTCCAATTTTTATATATAAAACAACGATATGTGTCACATGTCGAACAAAGAAACTAGAGGTTTCTGTAGTCTAGATATTTCCCTAGAATATACAGTTCAAAACATTGGCGTACTACAATTTCATAGGATGATTGGCCAAGAAACATTAAAAAAAAGCAGCCCATCAAAATCAATACTCTTTCCGTTTCATATTAATAATCGTTTTAATTTGATACACATAAATTAAAAACAACAATAAATGTTAACATTTAATTGCAATTTTATTCATTATTGAAAATTAAGAAAAAAAGAGAAAAAAAATTTTGAAAATTAAAATACCTTAGTAAGATGAGAGAGACTAGGAAAAATATAAGAAAATATTTATTATACTCTACTACAAATGATAAATATTTTAAAACAAATTTTATCTTCTAAAAAAAATATTATTTTGGAAAGAATAGAATAAAACATAAAACATTAATATTTATTGCTTAACATCTTCGAATGCTACTATTATTTTGATATGAATTGAGTAAAACATAATAACATCAATATTTATTACTTAATATCCCATAATAATTTTGCAATGCTACTATTATTTTGGAATTGAGTGAATAAAACATAATAACATTAATATTTATTGCTTAATATCCCATAATAATCTTCCAATGCTTCAAATCTTGTCTTCTAATCACGAAGGCTGCGGAAATAGCTCGACGGGTCACGCTCAAAGTCGTCCCTGTAAATCCAAGCGTCCCTCTTCCCAGGAGCTTTCATCAGTTTCTTGTTACCAGAAGGTCCCGAGCCAGGAAAAATCCTAGACATTCCCCAAGCCACAAGACCAACTGCAACAACAGCAAGGACGAGGTTGGCTGCCTGAATCAACTCGTCCGGCTTTTCTTCTTCCGTACGAACAGTATTTGAGGGACTGTTACCTCGCCTAGACCTTTCTGTACTTTCACAGCAACCCATTGATCCTTTTTTGAAACTATCGCTTTCCCGATTATGAATTTGCTTTGAAAGAGTAGTTTTGAATTTTGTATATATAGCAAATTCTTTGAAACGGAGAGTCACGTAGTAAGGTGTGTAATTGTATCGAGCCATGTGAATTTGAGTTGATGTTCTATCTTCTGTTTGTTAATTCCAAATGAAAATTGACTGATTGTAACAAATAATGCACGAGTACACGGAGAACGACTAGTACATCCTATCTCGAAACTTGAAAGATGCATTGCCATCAGAATGTACTGTATTAATTAGTGTAAGTACAATTAACAAGAAACCAATTACGACGAATAATAACTTGCTTAGTTTTTACTAGGAGTCCTTGTTAGTTTCCAGATTCAAGCCATCCTTTTGTCTTACAAAATTCTCCATTCGTTCCATATTAATAGTTATTTTAGTTTAATGCACATAGATTAAAGATTAATAATAAATATCAGTGTTCAATTTTACTTTTATCCCTTATTGAAATTGTGAGCAAAATAGAGAAATAAATTAGAGAATTAAAACTCCTTAGAAAAATGAGAGAGATTAGGGGTAATATAGGAAAAAATATATTCTACTATCTTAAAAAACTACAAATGACAATTATTTGGAAACAAATTTCTCAAATACTATTATTTGGGAATGTAGGGAGTATTACTCTATTGTACCGATTTAATTGTTCTAATTGAGAATTGCACGTTCATTAAGGAAAAAAAAATAATTTCTCCAAAGTACCTTCATGTCCTAACCAATGAGAATAATTTGTTATATGTAGTGGAATAAGAGAGAAAATTTGATGAAAATAAATGAATTTTATTTTTTTAATATGTTATAGAGACAATAAGAGAGTTGGTCAATTAAATATGGGCGGAATTGGAAAATTATGACAAAAATAGTACACCCTCTATCCAATTTATATTGTCATAATTAGAAAATTAACGTCTATTTAAGAAAACATAAAATTCTTTATAATATGTTTAATCATTTATGAAAGAAGTAGTTGGAAAGAAAATTAGATATAAAAAGATAGTTGAGTAGAGTAATAAGACTTGCATTTTAAAGAATATTTTAGTCATTCTCAATAAAAGGAGTATGGATAGTATGTGAAAACTATAACCAAAAATATTATGAAAAATAAAATATGACAACTAAAATTGGACAAATCAAAATAGAAATTAGGACATTATAAATTGGACAAAGAGAGTATATCAAAGGAAAGTGAGAGATAAAGTATGATAAACGAAAAGAGAAACTACAACAAATAAAATGGGATAGAGGGAGTATTAATTTCTCAAAAAATAAAAAATTATCTACTTAATTATCTGATTGCACTAAATAAATACAATTAAAGTAGTCTTAGGAGTTTCAAATTTAAAATCGAGTCACAAATTCCAATACAATCACAAATTCCAAAACAATATTGTACAGTTTTAAATTATCTAAAATTATACAATACTTTAATATAATTTGGGACACAATAGAAATAGACTAGATTCAATTGACTAGAGCATTGCTCACGCCTTTGACTTGACATTAGTTACAAGGTATGATCGTACAAGAAGCAACTTGCTTACTTCTTCTAGCACCGTCTTAGGCTCTAGATCCATTAGTAACATTAACACACTTAACGTTAATAAGAATGCCTCAATTATTTCCCCCCAAAATGTATCTGATTGCAAATGCAAAGGGAGAAACCTAAAGAATGTAGTAGTATTTCTTCATGGTCCATTTAAGTTCTCAAAATGAAATCAATATTTAAAAAGCTTTAATAAAAAATTTTATCTTTACAAAATACTAAGCATTTGCGTATTTGAGGCCAGACTCTCGAATCCCTGCAAATACATCAACTTAATTTTCTTAAAGTGAAGCATAGTATTTTTCAGACACAGAAGAGGCAATAATGTACTTTTGAAGAATTAGAGAAATGATGAAAAATATGCAGTAGATTTTTTGAAACAAGATTGGGAAGGAGAAGATGATCCAAGGAGGTTGGAGCACATAGTATGGTGACCAATGTGCATGAAATCTGAAGGATATGGGGGCAGACAGAGGATGATGAACATGAACGATTTGCAAAACAAGTTGAAGGAAATGGAGGCACCCGTCATAATCAAAGAAGTGCATAAGAAAATTCAAGATATTTTCGAAGCAACAGATGAAAAAACTGAACTAGAAGTGATGTTGAGTTCATCTAAGGTCAATAAAATGTTGTGATCAATTAGAGAAACAAGAAAAATAAATGCGAAATAAGAAAAAAAAAAAGGGGCCCCAAAGACCGTAAACTGTTTTAATCAGGTGAAAATTAGACTTTTACGTTGATAGACCTTCAATACATCATCACATATTTGTGGCAATATGTAACATTCCTCAAATACAGCCCAAATTCATCTTTCAAAACAATATGAAAGTAAAAGACACAAATGTTAAGATGCTAGCTTTGGTTTTGTTACTCTCATAATTAAAAGATCTCGTATATGTACTTAAATATTAGGAGATCTAATTAGAAGGACAATTATTGTAGTTAAAAACTACTCAATTTGCATTATTCGTAGGGTCTCATTTGATGGCATTTATCCGGGGACATGTATATAGTGGTCCATCAACAATGGGAAAACGTAAAGCAGGGGTGAAAGGGATGAAGATAAGGAGCAAATATATATATATATATATATAACAGTAAAAAATGTACCATTGTAGAGCCCATCCATTGCATAACCTTCTAGACACTTTGATCATCTTACAGGTTTTTGTCCCAATTGTTGTACCTTTGTCATGAAAAGAACAATTAGCACGTCATCAATTTGTCCGGAAAGGAAATGATGATTGTCAGTTTATCTCACAAAATCATATAAATCATTTTTCTCTGTGTAAGATTTTTTCAAATTGAACTTTCCGATCACAAATTCTTTCAAATTTGATCGAAATTTGACATGTGCGTCTTGCATGCCATGATCGGGAGACCTCCTGTATGAAAAATGAGCTATCTTCCCAACTGACCAACTGAACTACTGAACTTTCCTGCAATTGGTACGCAATGTATGTGTGTTTATATATCCAAATTGGAGAATTAGTCTATCTAATAAATTTAACTTTTTTTTTGGTCCTTTTATATTCTCAAAATCATTAGTCTTCAGTCTTCAAGAATATTAAGGTTTTGTTTGGTATAATTTACAAAAGTTGATTTTCTAGTTTAAATCCATCCCAACAAAAATTTGAAATTAAATTTAAATTATAAACTCAATTTTTTGAATATACGTTTGGTATATTAAATATGTGTTCTTGTTGTATTCGAATTTCATAATCAAACACGCACTAAGAATATCTTGTAAGAAAAGAAAAAAGATTAATAGTACAATTTTTATATTCACAAAAACATGAAAATTCTACGCACTTGCTTCTGCAACCTAACCTTTTTCCCTTCGTTTGCACAGCATATAAGCCAGCTTACTTTTCTATAAGCACGAGAATGACTCGAACCCCACGTTGGGCCCTAACCATAAAAGTCTGAGACGGCGAGTGCACATAAACAGGTGACAGAGAACTGATGTTCATCTTGATTTATTAAATCTATTTTGATTTCCAAAATAAATATTATATAAATGGAATAATTAATATAGCTTTCAGCTATCAATTAGAGAAACAGTACTAATCGCCATCATATATATATACAGAACCCCATGGCATTAGTCAAATGAGTGGCCACTATATTTGATGCCTTATTGGAAATATTTAACAATATTTGGGATTTTCAAATCCAGAACCTGATAAATGGTTTTTAATCCAATGTACACCTAAATAAATTTTCTCCAATTCAAAGTGCATGTAGAATGACTTGGATCCCATGTTGGGGCCGAACCATAAAAGTCTGAATTGGGGAATGAACATAAGTAGGCGATAGAGTGAAGGTGTAGTGTTGAAGTATCATTGCAAGTGCAATCTTTGCTTCAACTATAGCGAAATTCAAGCCCACACAGGTCCGAGACCCAAACCCGAATGGCAAGAATGCTGCTGCTGTATTATTCTTGGTGGCATTAGCCACACCCCCTGCAAATCTCTCTGGCTTGAATAGGTGGACATCTTCTCCCCATACTTGAGGGTCATGGTGAATTGCTAGAGGTGAGATATATAGCTCCAAATTAGCCGGAAGAATTAACTTCCCTAGTTGAACTTCCTTCACAACCTTCCTTTTTATTGCGGGAACTGGAGGGTATAGTCGTAAAGATTCTTCAATGATCATGTTCACCTAAATTAGAAAAATAATAAAGAAACAATTTAGCAATCTTAGACATGAAATAACATAAAATGTCATAAGAGATTCAGATTGCTTACGATTTTTAGCCTAGCAATGCCATCTGAACTAGGTTTTTCTTGGCCAAACAAATCAAGAACCTCATTTCTTGCTTTTTCTTGCCAATTTTTGTGGATAGCAAGAAGAAGAATAGTCCATCCAAGCAAGGACGTAGTTGTTTCATGTCCAGCAAAATAGAAAGTCTTGCACTCGTCTACCATATCTTCCACTGAAATTCTCTTGCTCATATCAGTATCACGATGAGCCTCCAAAAGTCTCCCAAGAAAATCACTTTCAAGGCTTCCATCTTTGCCATTATTTACTTCTTCTCTTTTCCTTATAATCTCCATTATGCAATCGTGAATTCCTTGCTCAAGTTTCTCTGCCTTTATGTCGTCCCCACTTCTTACAATTTTGCTGCAAGAAAACAAGTAGATGATTATAGAATCACAAGATTTCTTGTATGACATATTTGTTTGTCCCTTAATAATGAGACTCAACTTGGATAAATTATGGAACTTACCTGATGCCAGGAATCCTAATTACATGGTAATTTCTGGAAACTATTAAGGTCAATTTCATCAACATCTTGAATATATCCTTCCCTTCTAAATAACTGCTTCCAAAAGCAGTCTTGGAAATAACATCTGATGTCAAGACTCTGAATTCTTCAAACACCTCAATCTCTTTGCCTTCATACTCTTTCCACCTTTCCAACATAATCTCAACGCTCGTGATCATTGTTGGAATCATGCTCTGCATAAAGTTGAATATTCGTTAATAACTTATTGTAATTGTTCATCCATATATGGTAGCAATAAATAAATTCAGAGAAATTACTTTCAAGCTTTCTGCATGGAAAACATGGCTGGACAGTTTCCGAAGCTTAACCCATTTTTCGCCTGCGCATGATGAGAGCCCATCTCCTAATAGTTTTTTCGCATAGCCTTCAAGCTCTATTTTTGGATAAGCATTGTCTTTATTGTTCAGTATTTCTTTGATGAGCTCTGCTTCGGTCACAACTAGTTGAGCTTGAGGACCGTACCAATTAAGGAAGTTCATGCCTTTAAAAAATAATAATAAATAAATAAAAAATCCCAAAAGTTAATAAATACAACTGAGCTTTCTGCGTAATCAGTAAGGAAAAATGGAAAATTGTCTCTGACTCTATTTTCTTTACCATAATTGTTTTTCCACGAGTGTACATGAGGCAGAATCCTGGGGAATATGTTGTGTGATAAATCATCCATTGGTTTTGCCATTGAATTTATTCTCATGGTGTAGATCTCTTTGGTGTTTCCATGGAGAAATTTGTAAGGAGGGCCTGCTACTCCCTGGAGATTCATCTTGTATTGAACGCGACGAGGAGTCCCCCATACTTTGTGAAGAAATCTAATTAGGGCGGAAAAGAGGTACAAGAGCAGAAAACTTGCAAGAAGGATGGCTAAGTTTCCAATCATTCCCATTTTCTCTAACATATGAATCACAACATGAAAGATATATAATTGTAACATTATAAGCACTTTCTGTCGTTGGGAATCTTCTTATGTGGGTGAAGACATAAATATTAAAGATTAACTAATTAAGTACTGTATTAGGAAGGACAATTATTGTAGTAAACAACTCATCTGATTATTATGTGGTGACATATAATGGACCATCAACAATGACAAATGTGACGCAGGGTTGAAAAGGATGATGATAAATAGCAATAATATATTAATTTTTTAACAAAAATAAAATGATGAGATATCAGGAAGGAGTTAAATCTCACGTTGAATTAATAATAAAAGAAAAAATAGTTAATTAATACACATTAATGAATGAAGCTTAGCTAGACCTACTAGATTAAACGTTTGGATCCCTTACAGACTCTCCAGTTCTTCTCTAACGTAAAAAATGTATCAATGTTAATATTTGCAAGCACAGTAATATAAATGTTAATTTAGTAAAAATATATTGAGTATATGTTAGCATTTATCTGCTAACCAATTTAGCTACAAAGTTAATGCATGAGTCACATGTATATATATTTTTATTACATTTTTTTAGTGGGTATATTTTTAGTACATGTAAATATAGGATTTGATGCAATTTTATTTTTTTTTAATTTCTTTTGAGTAGGTAATGAATATAATTTCACAAAATTTATGATTACATTAGTGATCAAGACTTTTAAAGAGAAATAATTTTAGAGTCTCCGTCTTAATCATTAGAAGCATATGTTTAGCGAAATGATTGGCTAGTTACACTAACTTTGTTTTTGAAGCACTAATTTTTATGGTTGATAGTTCAGTTTCCTTGAAACACACTTCTGTCGTTTGTGCTGATGATTTTTCCATATTTCGATTGCCAAAAGATGGCTATATATTTCAATTAAAAGATTCGAATCATAGAGTTGGTGGTCCTCCAAATATATATAATCATGCGCATTTGGATTTGCTTGAGATGATCTTTCAAAGGGCCCACGTTAAATCTCAATATCAAGAAATCCACATCAAACTTCAAAATACTTGCATTTGTTTATTTAATACGGAGCATTCATTACCAGAACATTATTATGATCCCTGCACATCTATATAATACACTCTCATATCCTTAACATCAATCTACAGTGATTAGTACTCCTATCCATTTGCATAGTACCACTCCACAAATTTTTTTTTTTTTTTTAATTTTTGGTGAAAATAAGAACACTAAGTTGGAACAATTCATATTTTCTGGAGTACGACTTTAACTCCATTTTTGGGGGTAAGGATAAAAACATCGGCTGGATGATGAACATAGTTCGGTGACAGTGAGAACTTGTAGCGCTGCAAGAACATTGAAAGCGCGATTTTTGTTTCGTTTGTTGTGAAGTTCAAGCCCACACAAGTTCGAGGCCCCATACCGAAAGGAACAAATGCTGCAGCGTTGTTGTTGGTAGCTTTGGCGACGCCTTCTGCAAACCTTTCTGGCTTGAAAAGATGAACGTCTTTGCCCCAGATTTGAGGATTGTGGTGAAGAGCAAGAATTGAAATAAAAATATTTATATTGGCAGGAAGAGTAAGGCCCCCCAATCTAACTTCGCGCTCTACTTTTCTTGTAACAGTGAGCACAGGAGGATATAGTCTCAGTGACTCATTGATGATCATATTCATCTACATGAGAAAGAAAGAAAACAATTAAGGAAAGTAATATAAAGGGCACCGATACATAACCATGTTGACTATGGAGGATTTTCCAATCAATGCATTTGCAGCAATCATTCATCGGGAAGTTTACGGTTAGGATTAATGATATGCTTACATTCTTGAGCCGCGCAACTCCATCAGATGTTGGATTTTCTTGGCCAAACTGTTCAATAATCTCCTTCCTTGCTTTCTCCTGCCAATCTGTGTCGATTGCCAGAAGTAAAACAGTCCATGCCATTAAGTTTGTTGTTGTCAGATGTCCCGCACCATACATAGTCCTGATCTCGTCGATCATTTGATCCAGAGTAATCCTCTGCTTCTTATCAGGGTCATAAGCAATTTTCGCAAGTTGACCAAGATAATCACTTCCAAAATCATCAGCTTCTCCACTCGTCACCTTCTCATCTCTTTTCTTTACAATGCCTAAAATTGACTTCTTAATCTCTGTTTCAAGTTTATCGGCTTCAATCTCATCATCAGTCTTCAGAATTCGACTGATTTGTCAATTTGTCAAAATTCAGCATCAATCTCATTATTATGTATCCAAATATATGAGCAAATTTTAAATTAAATTTAAGCAAAGAGGTTACCTTAGGCCCAGAAAGCGAGTTTTGTAAATATTTCTAACAGTTATAGCTGTCAAATTTGCTACCATCTCAAATATATGTTTTCCATCAGAGTAACTACTCCCAAACGCTGTTCTTGATATAACTTCTGTTGTCAGTACCTCAAACTCTTTATGAACATCGATCTCTTTCCCTTCATAATCTCTCCACCTTTCTAGCATAGTCTCGACGCTTGCAATCATTTCTGGAGCCATTCTCTACACATATGGATACTCAAAGTTGTGTAAACAGGACTAAAATATCAACTTTTTGAGGAAAAATTACAAGAATTAGAAATAACGCTTACTTTCAAGCTATTTGCGTGGAAAGTGTGATTGGCTAGCTTTCGGATCTTTGCCCATTTTTCACCTTCATTTGTTATAAGTGCTTCCCCTAACAACTTCTTGGCATATCCTTCCATCTCCATTTTTGGATAAGCACCTTCTTTGTTATTCAGTATTTCTTTGACAAGCTCCGGTTCTGTAACAAACAACTGTGCTTGCGGACCATGCCAATTAATAAAATTCGTTCCTGTCAAAATAAATACAGAGAAAAAATTAGTCAAAATATCACAAAATCACCTCAGAGTACAGAGACAAACACAGGAAAATTAGTCAAAATATTAACAAAATCAACTCAGAAAATATATGACTACAAGGATTTACCATAGATCTTTGTCCACAAGTAGACATGGGGTTGAATCCTTTGGAACATATCATGCGAGAGTCCCATGGAATAGCCCATGGATTGGCTTCTCATGCTGGAGATCACTTTGGTGTTCCCATGGGGAAATTTGTAAGGAATGCCTTTGATTCCCTGTGACCTCATCAATTTCTGAACTTTCATCGGAATCCACCACACTTTGTTAAGGAATTTTGTTAGATTCCATATGAGTAACAATCCCAGAGTACTCAAGAAGCAGAATATCAGAATCCCAACAACAGCCATAATTTTTACAAATTTCAAGTCAAGGTTACTGAAATATAAGTAATCCGAAGTGATGCGATTTATTTAAATATTTTTGTTCTCTTTTGGCCGGCCAAAGACATTAAATTTAATTTATATTAGGATTAGGATCTAATCAACATCAAAAATCTTGAAAGCTGGTGAGTTAGTTGCTTCATAGAGAAGTAAGAGAATGACTTCAGTTATCGGATGATCCCCACAGATCGAATCAGCGATACCTCATTCATATTTTAGTACAATTATACAAGAGTATTAAAATCTGAGCTGAGTAAACGGCAATGGTATCCGCCTAAGATGAAAATGATGTAAAAGCTATAGAAATCCATTAGTGGTTGTCTAGTTTGAAAAGGACATTAAGACCAACCACAACTCACTTCTCCCCAAAGGGGCAGCAAAATGATACCCTCTCGGTTAAAAAACGAGAGATACCTTAAAAATAAATGTTTAGTTACAATTTTTAAAGTGTTTTCAAAACAATTTTTTTTAAAGATAGATGTAGAATTTTATCTATTTTCATGATAAAATAACAAGTTTGAAATATTATTTTGTTTTATTATACCAAAAAAATAATAATAATATATAGTTTTGGAACGGATGTACAATAGTATTTATTTAATTTTAAAGCACAAACATTTAGATCAAACATTCCTTTCCTGGTGGCATAATTATCCCTAGACTTCAATATGAAGCCATTGACTTGAAATACAGGAAAAAAGTAGGATCAATCTTTCACGGTTAACGAGATTCTTTCTAGCAGCAGAAATTTCGGAAATAACCAGCAAGGTCATATTCAGGCATGCAAGCATGGACCATCAAAAAATTCAATTAAGAAACTATCGAGTATTTGCATTAAGTTCTTACACAACCTGGCAAAAATCATAGATTTAAAATAAGAACTAACTTTTCCTTTCCAGCTCTTCTTCTTATTTATTAACTTATATATATATATATATATAAAGCAGGTCTTGGAACTGTGGAACCTGCAATATCACAAACAGAACAGCCAACAAGCACTTTGTTAACTTCACAAACAGCGACGATAACTCATAGGGTGATTGTCCTGTCCTTTTGGATAGAAATTTTACATACTAGACGTTTCGTTCTTAAAAGATGGGCTCTAGTTTACGGACAACTCCATCCCAAACATAGCAAGAAAGATTGAAACCCACTTATAAACATCAATTTTTTTTTCGATATTTCAATCTGGTATCAATATGGGTGGTGTTACCTTAATCATCTGCCTTTTTATGTCTCTGTTTCTGTTAATGGTCGTTGTATTCATAAGATTTCTACACCAAACATGGTGGACCCCGATTTGCTTACAACGGATGATGAGGGCACAGGGACTGAAGGGTCCTCATTACAGATTCCCTTATGGAAACACCAAGGAAGCCATAAAAATGAGAAAGGAAGCCATAAGCAGATCAATGGACTTGTCACATTATATATTTCCAAGAATTCTGCCTCACTATTACTCTTGGCTTAAAATATATGGTATATCAGATTTGAAGTACTTGAAATAACTAAATTAATTTCGGTTATACTTATTATTTGTCACTCATTTTTGTTTCAGGCAAGAATTTTCTGAACTGGCAGGGCCCTAAACCTCAGCTTGTTGTCACGGAAGTAGATTTTGTTAAAGAAATACTGAATAACAGAAATAAAGCTTATCAGAAAGTAGATACAGAAGGGGTTTTAAAGAAGTTATTAGGAGATGGGCTCGTGGCAACGAGTGGCGAAAAATGGGTAAAACAGCGAAAACTTGCAAATCATACTTTCCATGCAGAGCGCTTGAAAGTAAGTCTTGGCACGATCGATGAACATAAGCATCAACCAATTAATAAATGAATTTTCTTTATAATTTTATTGAAAAATTGTTCGAGTTATAACAAGTGCTGCTACATGAGTAGGGTATGAGCCCAGCTATGATTGCAAGCGTGGAGATGATGCTGGAGAGATGGAAAGATCGTGAAGAGATTGAGGTTTATGAAGAGTTCAGGATGTTAACATCAGAAGTCATTTCTAGGACAGCATTTGGAAGCAGTTATTTAGAAGGGAAGGATATCTTCGAAATGTTGATAAAATTAGCTAACATGAGCTCCAGTAACACTTACAAAGTCAAGTTTCCTGGCCTTGGGTAATGTTGCCATTTTACATTAAAAATTAATTTATCTAGTTAATTGATACTTCCACCAATAAGTGCACATTAAAAGCTCAAGTGATAAGTTTGTATAACTTAAAAGTGGGACTTACTAACTAATTAAATATCAATTTCTTTGGTGGATATATCAATTCCATTTGGGAAACTCATTGTAAAACCTCTATTTCGCTTCTTTTCCTTAATCTGCAGCGGTTTTTTCAAAACTGATGGTGATATTGAATCAGATAAACTAGAGCAAGGAATCCGAGATTCTATTGTAAGGTTTGTGGAGAACAGAGAGAAGAATTTAGAGAGTTGCGGGACGGATTTTCTGGGATTACTTGTGAAGGCTAAGAATGATGCTGACGACAAAAATAGAATTACAATAGAAGATGTGATTGACGAATGCAAAACATTTTATGTAGCTGGACATGAAACCACGACGACTCTACTTTCTTGGATTGTTTTCCTACTTGGAATCCATACAGATTGGCAAGAAAAAGCAAGAGAAGAAGTGCTCAAGCTATTTGGCCACCAACATCCGAGTTCAGATGGCATTGCAAGGCTAAAAACGGTATAAATGCCAAAATTTTCTCGTATGGATTATAGACAAAACATAAGGTGTTGATATCTACACACCCAACTATGCTAAAGTGACAAAACTACCCTTAATTTGCCATGGTCAAGTGATGAATGTGTTTTGTCACTTTAGCATACTTAGGTGTGCAAATATCAATACCCTAAAATGTAAAATGGCACTATATATGAACTTTAATGTGCTAAACTTTTCTATCTGATGTAGATGAACATGATCATTAATGAAACACTAAGGCTCTACCCTCCTATCATTGCCATCATAAGGAAAGTTCAAGAACGTACCAAATTGGGAAGGTTCAAACTTCCGGCTAACATGAACATTATGATCCCGACGCTAGCACTTCATCATGACACTCGAATATGGGGAGAAGATGTGCATTTATTCAGACCAGAGAGATTTTCTCAAGGGGTTGCTAAAGCTACAAACAATAATCCAGCAGTATTTCTTCCGTTTGGTTTGGGGCCTCGGAGTTGCGTAGGGTTAAACTTCGCAACTAATGAAGCAAAAATCGCTCTTTCAATGATATTGCAGCGCTATAGTTTTACCCTATCCCCTACATATATTCACTCACCGGTTCAGATTTTGACTTGTCGTCCACAATATGGGGTTTGGGTAGTGCTTCATCAACTATAGA
Organism: Pittosporum tobira; assembly: GCA_032359685.1. Classification (NCBI taxonomy): domain Eukaryota; kingdom Viridiplantae; phylum Streptophyta; class Magnoliopsida; order Apiales; family Pittosporaceae; genus Pittosporum; species Pittosporum tobira. Next base: position 8,232 of record JAUMHB010028534.1, on the reverse strand, counting down.
GTGTTTGGCATGGAACCTGAAAAAACTCCTATGAAGAAACTATTGTACGTTTGTGCTTGTACGTAGCTTAACTCAATAATGTAATGACTTATTAAAGTAAAAGTTAGTTCTTTTCTCTCCCTTTGCAAAAGAATAAAATGAAACAATGGGAAGGGGCAGCTAAGGAAAGCATATTTCAAAATAAAAACTGAAGAGCAGAACTTACCACCTCAAACAGCGAAGCAAAGGGAAAAAGACCCCAAGTGATGATTTTCATTGCCAAAAAGATGGGAAATTAAAAATTATTTTATATATAATGATTGACTACTGGCAACCAAATGAGGAAGGAAAAAAAGCTACTTAAAAGCATCTCCATGAGAAGACAGAAATTAAATCAAGTTGTTCTTATTTTAGCATCATGAAGTCGAAAATTTCTCCTTCATGCGAGTAATAAGCTTAAACTTTTCCTCTGCTTCAACCTGTTGGCGAATGTCAGATTGTGAAGCTCGATCTGGGTGAAAGCTTAGCAATGCTCTTTTAAAAGCTAGAGGCACCTGAAATAGTTACTAAAATTTAGTAAATTCTTCAGACTAATTCAAGCATAACTAACACAAGAGCATTGCAATCGAGTGGCATTTACGGATTATAAAATGTGAACCAGACATATTAGGTGATAATGCATTTTTTTATTTTGTAGAGCATGTTCGCAAGATTATGCACTGGAAAGAAAGTGTTTTACTCACCTCATTTGCACCATTCACATGGATTCCTAGAGCACGCAAAACTGATGCCATATCATAGCACAATGTTTCCAGTCTACTAAGGTCCTTCCTAACTTCAGCACGAAGTTTGTCTTTCAAGTTCAAATTATCCTCTTCCTAAAGTACAAGGGAAGGTTGAATTCAAGATCATATTTTGATAATATATACCAATCACCAGGCAAAATAAAGGAAAAGACAATTGAACATGACATCTTAATTGCACTATGTAGAAAATGTGAGAAATGTGCAAACCTTCTTTTGAGTCTCGCGAATTTCCTCTATACGTTGTTTTTGCCTTCTCTCCATATCTAACAAACGTTTGCTTTCTGCTCTTTTCCTCTTCTCCAACCGCCGCAATTGTTTTGCTTCTTCCGCCTACAGAAAAAGAGTGACCATATTGCAAGTCAAATAATGTCTAACCCACTTAAAAGGCTATGTTACTCTCGCCGCAAATGCATGTAAAAAATTGTTCTTTTAACCTAACTCGAGCTGAAGAAGCTTACTCAATGGTCGCAGTCACAGCTAACTGCTTTTGATCCCAGGATTAGAGGGCTGAGTTTGTTTAATTGCTATATCTTGTTTTTGTTTCCACTTACTAAGAATAATAAATTGAAACGGAAAACTCGGTCAAGTTTAGTTATTATAACAGCACAAAGGGGCAGAAGCAATCAGTCATTCAAACTAATAGCAAACAATTTGCAGCAGGGAATGTAGGACCATATCACATCAAAGTAGAAACAATTGTATACACTACAAACCTGAATTTGTAATGCTCGTTCCCTAGATGCCAACTCTGCCTCTGTTGCACGTTTGTATTCATCAGTCTGTTTGAGCATTTCACGTCCACACCACCCACGGATACCAGCCCGATCATCCATACTTGGTTCATTGTTTTGCCTCATCAAAAAAGCCTTTTCCCATTGCTCTTTAAGTTTTCCAGAGGAAGATCCAACTTCAACATCAGAACCATCATCATCGGATGAACCAGCCTCCAAGGAAGCTTTACCAGAGTAAGTTCGCTTGCACTTGGATAACTTAACTGGAGTTCTAGTTTCCTGTACAAACAGACCGTCATCCAAATTGTTGTGTTCAGTGTTTTCACCATCATCGTCATCAATGCAAATGACAGATTTTAGCAAACAATTATTGTCTTTTCTCGGAGCACTAGATTTGGAACCTCGAACATCAACAGTAATAAAGTTACCCATATTATCACTATCAACATCAATCACAAAAACAATATTGGTTTCTCCCTTATTCTTGCAACTTCTCAAAGTCTTCCTTCCAGAACCAGTTCTAGGTCGAGATTGGCTCACAGAGATCCCTTTTTGTCTCATTTGTCAATTGCCACTACATTAGAGGATAACGAAGAAGCAAATTAAACATTCACACAAAATATCAATAATACTGCTGAAATATTATAAAGAAGTTAAAAACAAAGACTTAGACCATACGCTACACCAAGATTCTATATATGGCGAAAACAAATTGATATTTTAATTTTATTTTTTTTAAAGAAAGTAAGAAAATAATTGGAACAGACGCATTAACCAACTGAGCTAATAGGCCAAGATCGGGTTGACATTTTAAAACCAAATTCAGAAATTAAAAAAAAAAAAACATATCTTCCGAGGGAATCATTGATAACATAAACTCCCAATCTTCGACGAGGGCCATACGTGACTGATTAATTTGAATAATTTGAGTCATAAACAAATGATTACATAAATACTTACATCCATAAATGCATAACCTACATAATCAATATATGCATAACAATAAGAAAGTAGCGGATAGTATGTACATCCATAAAGGCATAACCTACAGAATCATCGGTAGCTGACGATTTACACAAACATTAGTACACAAATCAGTAATACATAAACCCTAGTGACCGGAAATCATAGTCATATGAAGTTACCAGTGAAGTTTTCCGTCTCCGAACAGAAGATCGTGTATAATTTGGAAAGAGAAAGATAAACGGGTAAAAGCATCCGTTGGAAGCTTTGAATTTTGAAAGTGCGAGAGACACAAAATGAACTGGAACCATCACAAGGCCCTGTTTGGCTGTTGTTATTTAATTTTGCTGTAAAAAAATTATAGTTACTGTAAATTTAAAATATTATTACTAATTAGTATTATATTTTCTTATTATTAACAGTCAAATAAAATTATGTTACTTCAAATTTTAAAACAACACAAATTGGGTTAAAATGTCAATAAACGAATCTAATTATGTAACCGATGAGAAGTAACAGTTTTATAATAATGCACTACAAATTGGGGAATGTAGAGGTATGTTAGCTTTAAAAAAATTATTTTTATTTTCTGTTTGTGATTTTGTGTTAATCATTAACTAAGAATGAGAAAATAGTATATTAAGAACCTACTTTAACGCTCCGTTTATAAGTTTTGAAAAAAAAAAAAAAAAAAAAAAAAAAAAAAATGTGTTTGTGAGTTTGTAATAAAAAAATTGAATAATTTTTTTTTTGTGTGTTTGTGAGTTGAAAAGAAAAGATAATATATTACCATTTTAGATAGTATATGTGAAGAACATGAGAAGTAAATTAATTTTGCGATATTAAGAAACAAATGATATCGTAAGTATTACAAAAAATTGATAAATGAACAGTAATTTTTCTAACCAAATTTGACCATAAAATTTTTCTTGACAAATCTGCCCAAATGAACTAGTTTTTCGTTCTTTTCTATCACTGACAAACTCACAAACAATAAAAAAAAATTACGATTTCTACCATTTTTATTTTTTTTTCCATTTCTCCCTCAACGCACAAACAAGGTCTTGAGACTACATACCCTGTCCTTAATTTCTTTCGATTGATTTATGAATCTTAGAATTTGCTTAGTAGACGTTCAAATATACATTAGTAACTTATTTGTCAATAAAATAGTTGAAAAATGAAAATAAATTTTTTTAATAAATTTGTTGATTTTTATTTTTTGGTGATTAAGCCTTTAAATCTCAAGGTATTTCTTTCACATAAATAAGTTTATACTTAACAATTCAATTTGGTCGGACAAGTTCTACTTAAATTTAATTTAAAAGTCAGCTAGGTTTTTTCAATTTTTAACTCAGTCAACAAGCTACTCAACACGTTACAAGCCCAATTTTATTTTTATTTTTTATTTTCAAAACATTATATGCCTAACTTGAAATATACATCGACTTAAAATCAATTGATAATCAAAATCTGAGATACAAGATGTCAAGTTCAAGTTTGTTTTTGGCCCAGTGGTGAGGACCAACTCTATTTTAGCTACATTCAAGCTTCATCTGTTCCCCTATGTGTATAATTTTTAATTTTACCAAATACCAAAAAAAGAAAAAAAAAAATCAGGTCCCAACAAATTGCATTAGAAACTTCTGACAAGAAACTATGACTTTAAATCACTTGAAATAGCACACAACATATATAGAAAAACCACCAGATTAATCAATAAAACGAATTGGACAATTAAAAAAAAATAATATTTCATATATAATCCTAGGTGGAGACTACCTTAATTATAACTTCAATCCAGAGTCGGATAACTTTTTTTCCGTGATCTTGTCTAGCTGGTCTCTCATCTCAGCAGAAAGAATCTCCGACCTCCCCTCGCTGGACAAATTTTCGTTACTATCTCCGTTCAATTTATATTATCCCAATTATAAATTACATGCATAATTAAAATTTTTGTTGATTGTTTATTATACACTTTTCATTATCATATTATATCGAAGCATTCTTTAATGGATAGATAAAGAAAATTAGTGGAGTTAATGATTCTTTTATTTTCAAGAAAGTATTTGTTAATTCTAATAAATTAATTATGGGTATTATTGAAAAAATAAGGTAAAAAGAATTCAATAAAGGAAATAAGAGGAATAAATTTGGACAAACTAAAAAGGAAATTATGACAATATACGTTAGATGGAGGGAGTATTATATTAGTAGTGTAATTTACCATACTTAGAAAATAATTGATTACTGTGTTTTATAAAGTATGAAACTAACAATGAAACTCTTAAATATCAGTTGTAGCGTACCTCACATGTGACACACTGGCTTCCCACTTTATCCGTACAAGTGGAAAATCAATCATCAAAATATATTTCTCATTTCCATAATACAATATATTAATATTTTTTTTTATATTTGGCTTCACAAGATCTTACAATACAAAATTATTTCTCAAACAATACAACGAAAACATTACAATACAATGGGATATACAACCAACCACTCACTTCAATTCTCTTACTCGGGTTAAACAAATCTCCAGCGCACGCTCGTTCATCTGTCCACTATCCTCTAATCACTTTTAATTGCCTCTATCTTGTTGCCTTAACTTACTCCGAAAATATCTTTATCGATTATTTGTCTTTTCTTCCAACCCTTACACAATTTTCCTTTGTGCTTTCAGTTTCCTCCAAGTATACTTGTGCTTCCAAAGTCTCAATCACCTTTCTCCACCTTGAATCTAGCCTTCCAAAGATTGATTAAGACTCTAGGGTGTTGATTTACCTTGCTAAGACTTTGAATTAGACTATAGTTTGGTTAAGGGTTAAAGGTTTCAATCATTTCTAGCAAGGATTTGCAAGGGTTTTTGGTGAAATTTCTTTAACTAAAGCTTCTCACCATGATCATTAGGATCTTGCTAAATCACTCTTTAGGATGCTTGATGCAAGTAAATGAAATTGGTTTTGCTTAGGGGGTTAACCTGTGAACTTTGGCATAGGAGTTCTTGGCTTTGTTCTTTGTTTTTTCTCCCCAAAAACGACTAAGTGTGGAAATAAAAGTGCAGCCCTTATTATTTCTTGAATTTGTGGCCTCTAGATGAGTTTCTTAGTATGATTTTTGACCACAATTTGCTTGCTTGGTAGTTGGTTCAATTGGCAAATAAGATGACTAAGTAGCCTTTAAACTACGGAGCCAAGTAGCCCCTTTTTTATATCTTCCTACAAGGTTCTTAATTTCATGCTTCTCATTTGGCCAACAAGGCCTCTTCTAGATGTTTTTAAAAGCTTCTAGACCTTCCTAGAGTATTGTAAAACTTTCTAGAATTTTTCATCACCTTCCGGATTTTTTCTTGGTTCAAGCTTACGCTGCTTACATCATTGATGACAACATCGCTTACATCATCGATGACATCATCACTTATGTCATGCTTATATCATTACTTGTTCCAACATTTTCACTTTGCCCCCTTTACTTTACTTTATAACCATCTAATCCCAATAAAATATGTAACATCACTAAAAAAAATTATCTACCAAAATAATAATTCACATAATCCTTTTATGTAAAAATATGGGGTGTTACATCACCTCTCCGGAACTATAAAAACAATTCTTCATTAAGCCTTAAGAGTAAAGAAAATATCTATGTAGAGTTCACGCATTCCATAACCTTCTTGCCGCAACCTTTGGTTCCTCCTAGTCAATTTTTTTACTATCTTGCAGGTTTTTTTTTGAAATGTTGCATTCAAATATGACCTTTCTATTATCATTATCAATATTAGTTTGATGGAGACTGACCAAAATTAGAGTTAAGATATTCGTCCAACTCTAAATAGAGTATTAAAATATAAAATAACACAATACGACTATTGTAGTGATTGCCGCTCGGCAAAACCTAATTTTGTCTAAGTTTTGGTTAACACTAGACCACATAAGTTAACCAGAATACGGTTGTTACCCAGCCAGTTACACGGGGATGATTGGCTTGACGGTCGGCTTGATGGCGACTACGTTCACATCAACAAATCCACATCTGCAATATTTTCGATTATATTCTCGGATTCGGATCAACACATGTGGGGCTTACGGTCCAATGGGCCTAAATAGACTCCTATACATACCCAATTATCGCAAATAGAATCCTACACGGATTCGGTAACAATACTGCCTCCTTATCCTTAACTTGTACACCAAGTAAGGGGTTCCTATATAAATCCCCTATCATGGTTGTGAGTGGGATTCATTCACACTCTATAAATTTATGCAATATAACTATTTGTTGGTGTCTTATTCTTGATTACTAACTTAAACATCGGAGAAGGGAACAATGACATAACCCAACGTTTGCCCGTGGCCAGTGTTTCAGGTTTGTTGATCAAGAACTCTAGGCTCCGATTGTTACAGGAAAAACATTTTCTAAAAAACGTTTGCCATATTTTCCTGTGTTTTGTATGTCAGGGAAAATATAGTCAATAGGAAATAATTTTCCAGTTAACAAAAAATTATTTTGTTATTTCAGGAAAACGATTTACATATTTAAATCCGTAAGTCATTTTCCGAAAAGTGGTCCGAGTGTTGTCTCTTTCGGTCATTCTTTATAAAACTTTTATTTAATCATTCTTATCATCTTCTTATTTATTTTATTTTAAAAATAAATACATTTATTTTTATTTTCACAATATATGCATAATTAATATTTTCATATTGAATTATATGTACACATATATTTCCTAAAATTTAAATTTTATTATTCTTAAAAATCTTTAAAATCACTATTTTATTAAAAAAAAAATTCTATAAAGTATGAACATTCTTATTGTTATATCATAGTATTAAGTTTTTACATACATACAAATAAATTCAAATTTTTATTATAAGAAATTAGTTTTATCTTATTAAAAAAAACTAAAATATACTTATATTATCTTAAAATAATATAATTGTTAACTTTATTTTAAAAACTAAATATAAAAATACATTTTTAGCCTTATTTTCAGCTTAACTATCAAATATAAAAAAAATAAGTCATTTTCTCATAAAACGTTTTACTAGAAAATATTTTCTAAAATACGTTTTGTTTGTACCAAACTGAGCCCTATTTCTATCCAATATGGCACAAAGACGACTAGAGTACTGACGATCAACCTATATCGACATTGTCATAAACAACCACAAACTCCAAGCCAAGAGTTTACTTGGGAGAAATTAATAATTTCATACTCTTTAACCCAAACATTCTTGTGCTCGTCCTTCAACATCCATATATCTATCCCATATCGATAAATGGCTCCACTTAAGAAGCAAACAAATCCTTCTATTTTCTCAATATGAAGACCACCAAAAATATAATCATGTAACTCCTCCGGAATATCGTAGCATTTCGAATCTCTCATTCTCCAAATCCAGTGAAAAAAAATTTGTTTGTCCACAGGCAAACTACACTTCCAATAGATAAACCCACCAATATATACAAATATAATCACCACAGAAATACAAACATAATCACCAGAAATATCCGCGGGACAACTTCCAATATATCTCCACGAACCATCACTACTTTTTCACCATCCTTTATAGTAAATATCTCACAAAACACCTCGATCGGGTTCTTCGTGATTACAGAACATGTGAGCGATTTTATTTTATACTGATCATTCACTGTTAAACATATTATTATTATTATTATTATTATTAGAGAATATAATATTAATTACATTAATATTATATTCATAGTATTATTATGGTAATAGA
>JAUMHB010028523.1:8094-18163 GCA_032359685.1 Pittosporum tobira | reverse complement strand
TATATTTTATTCATTATTTTTAAAATTGAGGGAGTATAATATAAGGATATTTTTTATTTTATTTTATTTTTCAAATTTTATCAATTCTCTTATTGGTATTCACTATTATTTGTTCAAATATTTTAAATTATTCAAACTATAATTTATTCAAAAATTTTAAATATTCAGACTTATTTATAATCGATTCAATAATTAAATGAATATGAGACAAAAAAATATTTTAAATTTGATAAATTATAAAAATAGCATATGAAAAAAATCAATAATTGACAAAATTCGCCTACTTATTAGCTAGGTATTGTATTTATCTAAACAAATAAAAAAATAAAAAAAAAAACTATGTATTACTTCGATGTAACAATAATTTTTGTTAACGTATTAACTTATTTGATTAAGGTCAATTGCTTACTTTATTTAGTGATTAGTGAAAACCGAAAGAACAAAAATCAGTTGAAGTTGATGGTTTAATGTTTTTTTTTCTTATGACCTCAAATATTTTTCTTTTTATAGAATTTCATAATTATAATTTTTATTTTTAATATGGCTCGTAAAGCGCGTGAGCTAAATGAGCGCAACATCTTGATTTATTTATATCATCGTCTACGCAAATTTTTATGGATAGGATCTGTATCACCATCTGCATGAATCTTTCTCTCGTTTATGAAGATAAGAGTGGTAAATAAAATACACAATTCTATTATAAATTTTAAATTATTTTATTAAATAATAGTATAAAATTATATATATTTTTATAATAAAATAATAAATTAAAAATATTATGATATTTTATTGTGTTGACATAAAAAATTAAATTTCTCTTTAAAATGTATTTAAAATAAATAATAATTTTTGTTTTAGAATAGATGTAATATTATATTTATTTTAATGAATTTTTGAATTCATATATTCTATGATATGTGTATACAAACATTTTTCTCTTTATTGATACAATTAATAAGGCTAATTTTGTTCAAGAATATATGTTTGCATAGAATTCAAACAAGATGGGGCCAGTTCACAAATATCGAAGGTTCTGTACCGAAATGCAACAATTCTAAAAGAAACAGTTTCAAGGGAAACAAACGAGAAGACGAAGAAAGTTTTGATCTTTTTCTGCAACAACCAAACCGGGTCAAAACTTCCAGCGGCTTTATCCAAAATCCCCAACCTTTTCAATTGAAATTGAACAGCTGCTACACTAGCGATTCTGCGAAGGTTTATATAGCTGTAATGAAGACGATTATTATAACTAACCGACTGTGAAAGCAAGAAAACCCTAAATTCAACGACAATTTACAGAAGCTTAGCTGCTAGCTCAGCTGATGCAGAAGGTAATAGATTATTATATAAATCTGGTGACTTTATCATACTCGCCGCCTACATGGGCAAGTACACTCGCTGGTGCCTTTGTACTTATCACTCTCACCCTTTCCATTTACCTTCTCTTCGAACACCTTTCTGCCTATAAGAATCCTGAGGTTTGTTTTTCTCTCTGTATATTTGTAGGTATATGTATGTATATGGTTAAATTCAATAAACTTGTGTTGAAAAAATTATTTTTTTTATTTGTTTTAGTGGTTGAATTGTTGTTTGGACTGAATTACAGGAGCAGAAGTTTTTGATTGGTGTTATATTGATGGTGCCGTGTTATGCAGTTGAATCAGTGAGTTTGTTTAACTGTAAGAAGTTGAATAAATGGTTAAATTGTTGTGTCAAATGTTAATAAAACGTATAGTTATGAAATTTCATTCATATGTGGCTTCTTATTTAGTTTGAACAACTTATGAAATGGTTTCATTCGTATGTGGCATCTTTTTTAGTTTGAACAACTTATGAAACGGTTTCGTTAGCTTAATTATAAAGAAAAATAAAAAACTGAAAAGGCATGACTGCATGTATTTAGCAAAGTTACATGACTATGTTTGATATCATATATATGTGTCTGTCCTAATGGACTCGTTCTGCCCTAGCAAAGACACTTAGACATATATATTTAAGCATCCAGTTCTGCCTTATTCCGGACTTGGTGCTTACTCAAAACTGAATGGATGGAAGTACCTGAAGTACCACGTGTCGTCCTTTAGGAATTTTAAATCCAAGAGGTCTGAGATGTAATATTATGGAATGGGGCCGACGATGAAAAACAAAGCCATTTAAAATCTGAAATTTTGTATCCAATTTCTTCAAATGTGTAACTTTTCACATAATTTGAATCATAGCATAATTTGAATCATACTTCAGAACTCAATAATTTGAATGGTTAGTGGAAATAGAGATTTAGGAATAGTAACTAATAGGCTTAAATGATTCATTTACCTATACTTTTCTCTTTCTTAATTAAAAAATAAATAGCCCAACCGACTGTTTATGACTTAATAGGAGTGGAAAGATGTTCTAGTCAGATATAGTTTTGGTTCCATTTGATAGAAAGTGCATCTATTGTTACTTGTAAGTTAAATCTTCATTTATTTTTCTAACCTGTGTTTCTTATTTGTACAGTTTGTGTCAATGGTGAACCCATCTATTAGTGTTGACATCGAAATACTGCGTGATTGCTATGAATCCTTTGCCATGTATTGCTTTGGGAGGTATCTTGTTGCATGTTTGGGTATGTCTCTCTTGTGTTTTTTATCTTACAAGTTATTATGACTATTATCCTAAGTTTATCTTCTTGATTAAATGGATTATCATTCAAGTTTCAGATTCTGAGTGGCAAAGATGAAATAGTGTTTTTTGCTTTTTAGTCTTAGAACCAATTTTGTTAAAATTGAAGAATACCTGTCCATTTACTTAGTGAGGCATATTACTTAGAGAGGAAGGATATTTAATAAATACCATGCTGTTATATTTTCGATGACGGTGTGATGAGCTATACCCTTATTATGAGCTCTACCCTTATCCTGACTAATTTGTTCCCTTTCACATTCTAACAATCCCATTAATTGAGTAAGGTGGGGAAGAAAGGACGATCGAGTTCATGAAGAGGGAAGGACGTGCAAGTTCAAAAGCCCCCTTGTTAGAGCACCACGGTAAAGAAAAGGGGACAATAAAGCATGTCTTTCCTATGAATTTGTTTTTGAAGCCATGGAAACTGGGTCAATGGGTTTACCAAGTTATCAAGTTTGGAATTGTCCAATATGTAAGTTCACTTCACCCTCATTAAAGAAAGATTTTTTTGTTGTTTCTTGAGCCTTTGTCAAATTTTTGATTTATTTGTTTATGCAGATGATTATAAAGGCTCTCACAGCTGTTTTAGCAGTAGTTCTTGAAGCCTTTGATGTATATTGTGAAGGAGACTTCAAGTTGTCATGCGGGTAAGATCTTTTTCAATTACTATTGAGGCTATTTTAGTCACGTTGCAGCTTGTTGCTAAGAATTGGCATGAAAGTATGAAACTGATTGAGACTGGCTCTAATGTTCCTTCTCACTTCACTTCTTTTGTAGGTATCCTTACATGGCTTTGGTTTTAAATTTCAGTCAGTCATGGGCTTTGTATTGTTTAGTTCAATTTTATACTATTACAAAGGATGAGTTGGCGCACATCAAACCACTCGCCAAGTTTCTGACATTTAAGTCAATTGTGTTTTTGACTTGGTGGCAAGGTGTGGCTATTTCCCTTCTTTATACCCTTGGTTTATTTAAAAGTCCAATTGCTCAGGCCTTGCAGTTTAAATCAAGTGTTCAAGACTTCATCATTTGTATTGAGGTAACTTATTTTTCTTGCTGGTAACTGCCTTATGTAAAATGTTTAAGTTAACATGTGTTTGTATTCATCCAGAACAGATGGGCATTGCCTCCGTGGTTCACCTATATGTCTTCCCTGCAAAGCCATACGAGTCAATGGGAGAAATCTTTCCGGGACATATTTCTGTTCTTGGAGACTATGCATCCACGGACTGTCCATTAGACCCTGATGAGGTCCGGGACAGCGAGCGGCCCACGAAATTACGTCTTCCCCAGCCCGACATTGATGCCAGGAGTGGGATGACCATTGGAGAAAGCGTCCGAGATGTCTTCATTGGTGGTGGCGAATATGTAAATTTGTTCAATCTCTTGCTACTTAAAGAGGAGATTATTTTCCTTCTTTTTGTGAATAATGCTAATTCAAATTCATTAATGCAGATTGTGAATGATCTGAAGTTCACAGTAAACCAAGCTGTGGAGCCTATGGAAAAGGGAATCACAAAATTCAATCAGAAACTACACAACATCTCTGAAAACATAAAGAGACACGACAAGGATAAGAGAACAAGAGACGACAGCTGTATTGCCACATCAGCACCAGCACGGAAAGTCATTCGTGGAATAGATGACCCCCTCTTAAATGGAAGCTATAGTGATAGCGGGGGATTCAAGAAAAAGAAGCACCGTCGAAAATCAGGCTATACAAGTGCAGAAAGTGGCGGGGAGAGTAGCAGTGATCAGAGCTTTGGCGGGTTCGAGGTTCGTGGCCGGAGGTGGGTTACAAAGGAGTAGTCGTCCTGAGAAAACAATTATATGAAACACAGTGGAAAAGATCTACGGGTAAATAGTTGGAGCATTATTTTACCGGCTATATCCTCTTACATTGTTGCTGCAAGAATATTTGGAGTGGAAGTTGCGACAACTTTTTCTTTAATTTTGTGGAGGAAGCTGGAAATTCTGTTTGGAAGGTTTCCAGCCATGTGAAAATCCATTTCTCGTCAGATAAATATGATGCTGCTTTATTGCAAAATACACTAGATCTGTTCATGTTCATATACTGTTCTATATACTTCGTATAATGGGCTTCTAAAAATTTGTATAGAGCCTCAAACGGTGGCTGGATGTCTGACTTTTGCGTATGTTGGGATAAATTTGTGGAGCAAATAGGCCGATGGTTTCAGAACTTTCAAGTTAAATTCCTTATCAAATAAAAAAATTTCAAAGCATAAGATTTCATACTTGGGCCATTTAAGTTCTTGAATAAAATAAATACCTCATCCAAATCATTACAACGATCAAATTTTATGGGAACTGATATTTCCTAAACAAATTATGGTAGTTTCTGAAATAAGGTGTCATCATTTAACTCGAGCATAGAGCAAAATTGTTACAAATTTTGATGACTTCAACTCAAGATCCGAAATTCATTTCAACAATTGCCATTGAAAAATGCTTGTCTATTTTTAATAATTAAATACTCCATTCATTTCAAAAAACAAAAAACAAAAAAAGAAAAAGAAATTGTTCACAAATTTTAAGTATCAATTCGCAAAATTCTAAAATTTTAAAATTTAAAATTGATATGATTCATTAAAAAATTAAAAACAACAAATATTTTAACAAATAAGACTAATTAGATAGTTTAAAACATTCAAAATTGTATTTTGATAAAGTCACATTAATTTCAAAGTCAGAATTTTAAAATTTGACTTTGAGATTTTGAAAACAATCTCTTTTCCTTATACGGTGGGGGTATATTTTGAAATTTAAGACTAAACAAAAACCTAAAGACGCAATCGTGTTTACCGATTTACAAATGCCTATTTGATAACTGCTAGTAATACTCGGATAGTCGTACCATAGGCCCTTGTTACAGAAGGAATCAAGCAAGATATATGATTATTGATTAATCTTAAAAAACGAAACGCAATTCACCAAAAATTTCTAGTAAGCAAAGACAGGAGAGGACAACCCTTGAACATAAATCAGCTCTAATTCAGTTTTTGCGTTAACTTGCCACAGGCATATCTGTTATTGGTTGTATAATATCATAATCCTCACAATAATTCCAAAGGATTTTCTATAACATCTCCGAGGAAAAAGGAAAAGTACCAACTTATCAAAGTAGATCAACGAGACAAATCGTAGAAAATAGATAACCCGATGGTTAACCGTTGATTGGTGAAAAATTAATTTTGCACTATGGATCTGTTTATGCTCTTCTAGCACTTTCAAACATGACTCCCACGTCCATACCTAAGAAAATAATATATCCAAATGTGAGTATCATAATCAAGCAAATCTAAACACATACTGTATGATATATCAACATCAAAACTGTACATATACACAGCTAGCATTAGTTCACTACCCTAATATAACAGAGACGTATCCTATACACGAAATATACAGATTAGTCGTTAATGTACATGAAGTTAAATGAAAAATCAAACTACACCTCGAGGATACTGAGATATTTTCGTATGTATTGGAGTTCTTTGGCGGAGGCTGGAGGAACATATCCTAGGTTCTAGTTTGAAGATCAAGATATACTATGAGCGAACCAAAATCTTGTTATGAATTGAATTTGATGAGACAATTAAGGCTCCTCAGCAAAAAGAAAATCTGGAAAAAAGACCAAGACAATGTTACATTCTACTAATGTGTAAGACATGTAAGTAATATAACACGCAAATTTGTCATAAATCATAATCAAAGAACAAGCGATAGACTCTAAAAGCATGTCATAATCAAAGAGAAATATAATTCTAACAATAAAAACTGAATAAAAGAACTTCATGATTTTATGTGCATTTCTGTAGAAATAAAACAAGACAAATAACATTGTTGCATAAACAAAAAAGCATCAATAAGAAAATCCACAAGTAGTCTGACATATGTGATGAGCTATATTAATAGAAATGAGTTGATCGTGGAAAATACAGCTTCACGTTTCAAGTACATACAAATCATATAAGGTCAATATCTGACTTATATATATATGGGGTTAAATTTTTGGTATTGAATATATGGGTATATATTATTCCTTTCTTTCCTTTTTTTTTTCTTTTTCTTTTTCTTTTTCTTTTTTTCCTTTTTTTGGGAGGGGAGAGCAGAGAAACTAGAGAGATATCAATGAGGTCAAGTGATTATGAACTCAAAGCATACCGACAAGCCTTTAACACGATTAATGGTATTGGCAGAATATTACTCCCTCCATTCCAAAGAACAAAAATCGATTTCAAATTTTAAGTGTCAATTTGTGAAATCCTAAAATTTAAAATTGATGTGATTCATTAAACAATTGAAAACAACAAATGTTTATGAGTAAAATGTTTTAGATACTCACATTTAAATTTGTAATGACTAAAATTTGATGAATTCATGTGTTGGTACGGATACCTAGGATTTACGGTTTGACTTTAAGATTTCAGTAAGTCATACAATCTCTCTTTTTATATTTTTGGAACGGAGGGAGTCATACTTAAGATCTCTCTCCGGTGGTTTAATTCATGTGCCTCACAAAAATACGCATAAACGTTGGAAGCATAGTGCACAGTAATATGAAAAAAAATATGAAATGATATACCTTGCGTGCTCTTCGTCATTCTTCCCTGCATTGCCTAAGTTATTCATTACTTATAATCTGCAAGTATATCCTCTTCCGTGCAAGCCTCAACCGGATTTAGCAGCCCTTCTCTAACGCCTCTTTGTCCTTTTAGCAAAACAAGAGTCTCCAAATAAGTATCAACATAAAATGAGCGTATGTTCCCTGTGATACCGAGATCCTTGATATGTCTGGTGTTCGGATCATAAGAAACTACCTCACTACCACTCAATGCTAATATAACTTTACCATTCTTCCTGAATCCTACTGTTCTCCTCAACTTCTCCGGAAAAGTAATAGTAAATAACTTGGACCACGACTTCAAAACTCCATGATCTTTCATTACCCATATGCAACAAGACTCGTTTCCCGGCTCCTTATTGTAATTAAGTGCAGCAAGAGACTTCCCAAGAACCATAACAGACAAGTTTGACAGAAGTCCAACAGCCAAAGTAGACGGTAGCACCATTTCACAGAAGACTTCATCAGCCATATCAAATACCACAATCAAATTGCGAGAACCACCCGCCACACCCTTATGATACACAATCCAATGTACAGCCCCATTAACAAAAGCCTGCAACCACATAAATTTAGGAATATAAATCGCAGGAGCACAAGCACTTACCATCCTCTAAGATCCAGTCCCGAGTGAATAAACCTCGACTTCTGGATGGGCCTTATATTTAGCAGGATATGATACATCTTTCAGAAAAACAACTCTCACAACTTTATAATCATTTGTTACAGGACAAACTCCAAATCTAAGAACAAACATATGAATCCAATTGGGCTCATTAGGCATCAGAAGAGTAACTAATTTTCTAATTGACGGGTTACACAAAATTACACTTCTCGTACCACCAAACAAGTCATCTGATAAACAAATTAAGCCCTTGCAACTACCAACGATTCGGAAATACCCGAGTTGACACTTAATTGGGAACTCTAGTGGGGAAAACCGATCACCAAAAGTTTGGTCATCGCGGCTTGCTGCTTAACGTAAAGATTTCTTTCTTTTCATTCTTATTGTAATACCTTACAAGAAGAGTTGGATTGCTGTTGGGTTCATGGATCGAAACGATGTGATTGAGGTGTACGGCGATAAAGCTAGGGTTAGTGATGGCAGAGTGCCATGATTTGTAAACAGTGGTGAATTAAAGAAGTGATTTGACGAGGAGTCTTGTGAGGATTTCAATTAAGAGGTCGTGTGGTATGTAATTAGAATTGCTACGTCTTCTGACAAGAAAAACATAAGGAAATGATATAATTGAACGCTGAATTGATAATCAGTTGGAGAACAACTTACAGCCGGAGAAACCCTACCCTAATAATTCCGGTTCGGGTCTGCAAGAGCCCTTCGCAATTTAAGCCATACGAGAAGGAGGGAGGGGGAAAAAATTACCGAAGGCAGAAATTACCAAACAAGAATATACCTTTTTTTTTTTTTTGATAATTTGACACACACGCACACCATCGGATTTACCTCATTCTCTTTTTTTTTTTTTGATAATTTGACACACACGCACACCATTTTGAACCATGACCTCCTATTTCTATTTGGGGCAAGGTCCGAGTACCGTTGGACCAATAGTCATTTGGTAATATACCTTATTCTCATTTTCGCCTTCCTTGATTATTTATCGTGGGAGGAAAAGACGGCCATGTTTGGAAGAATTGACATGTTGAAACCTTTTATTAGAATATTTTATTATTTATTGAATTAATAAAAAATTAATAAAATAATTTGAAATAATTTTTTAAAATTAATTTTAAAAAAAGTTATAAATGAAATATAAATATTTTATGCATAAATTAAAAAATCAAAAAATTTAAAAAAATAACTTTTAAAAATTAAAATATTATAAAATGTGTCAAACAGAATAATGTCATCCGATCATATTGGGACTTTGAGACAATAGAATATGAGATCATAAGGTCTTAAATTTGTTTTTACGTTAAACTTGAATTTATTTAATTGACATTATTATGCAACTTACTATCAGTATTATGATTTTTTGAGTCTTAAATTGAAAATTTTAAAAAGTTTGAATTGCATTGATATCGTCATTTTGAGCCAACTTAAATGATTGATTTTTGTACTCCCCTTGTTTGAGAATTGAGTTTTTTTTTTTTTTAAATAGTAGATGGTGTAATAATTACATCAAAACATATATAAGAACATTAATTATATAAAAATCAGAGTTTAACTCTTATATGAATTAATTAATTAAATCTCATGATAATAAAAAAAAATCCTACAAAAAAGTAACATGATTCTACAATAGTAAACAATATGATCTTATAAATGAATAAATAATTTCCGCATAATAACGAATTAAACCTGACATCTTTCACACTTTTAAAAAATGCTAAGGATATAAGGATTTCAATTTTCATCGTTAAACTAAGACCTAATTGACAGAATTGAGTTTGTGGATGTACTATGTGCTACTCTGAAATGTCAACTTATAAATTAGAATCAAGAAACATATGATTAATCTTCAAGAAACTATATATACTATGGTAAATCGATAGTTGCTAAATTGCATCAATCTTTTATTTCCCAAATATTACACTACTCATTAAGATTTTACCATGCCTCAAGTAAGTTTGTTATGTGGTTTTCTGAAGTTGATGAGACAATTTGAGGCTCCTCAAGGGATGCGTATTCAGAGAAATATTTTCTACAAAAGGTTATACGATAAAATGTTATATTTTTAGTTGAATTTGTCAAATCAAAAATAAGATTGAAAAAATTAAAAATGAAGTCTACGA
>JAUMHB010028512.1:0-10982 GCA_032359685.1 Pittosporum tobira | reverse complement strand
GGACTTCCCCGAGAGACTCGGAATAAACCTTCACGTATCTCAGTACTCCACGTGGAAATAGTAAGAGATTAAATTATAAAAATACTTCTGCCATCGCATATGATTTTATTCATACGAATATATTATGGCGTCTACGACCGTCAGATTAACGATGATTTCAAGTGAGCTCTAACATGCCTATATTATACGTTAAATAAATTAAATATCGTATCGTTACTATTATATTTTTAAATATCGTGTTAAAAGTTATTTTCATAAAACGAACCTTTCTTTTCTAAAACTCTTTTCATTTGTCGAAAACTAGCACTTTTATCAAAAGATTCCTAAAATTAGTTTTTGTTTTTTTTTCTTGTTTCTATTCAAATAATTCCAAGCTGTTTAGCCATCAAAGAACGGCAAATTTGCTAAAGAACAGCCTAGCAGCAATTCGGCCACCAATATGTGACGAAAATAAACCATGGACAGATAATTTATTTAAAAGTTCAAACAAATCCTCCAATATATTTTAATTATTTTACTGTTTATTAGGTCAGATGGGGACGTCTGAATTTGTGTGTGTGTGTGGGCGGGGGGGTCGGTCTCTGTGATATTCCAATTTCATATGAAGGTGAAGGGAAATTTTGTTTTCATGAGCCTTGCGGACCACGCAAGTTATAAAAGATCTTGATTAAATCACATATTTAATGAACTAAGAAAATTACGAAGAAATTCGAAAAACTGTGAAGAAATGGAGTAGCTATTTACAACCCTGTTTCGACATATTCCTGTAACCTTCAATCTAATGGATGAATTGAAGCAAGCGCGTACCATGATCGCCTTCAATTTCCATAAATTAATGCAAGTATGTATAACCTGGGATTGGGACAACACGACAAACATAAAGAACTGAAATAAAGAATTTCTCCTTGTTCCTTTCGCCATTTTTTTTTTTTTTTTGTCGGAAAATAGATTCTTCAACCAAAAGGCAAGGGTTGAAGGCCGAACCATCAAGGAAACATCTTAAATTAGAACCCATTAGAGATTTAGAGTAAAATAGACGGCCTTGAGGAACTGAGAATAAATGATGACAAATGGAAAACCACAAGAAGATAAAAGTCACCCAAAAAAAAATAATCTTTTAAGCTTGTGTATATAAAAAACAGAGCACTTTTGCTTCGACTTACCAAAACCAAAGGCCATCACCATGTCGAGAAACATGATTGTGGATATTGCAGTAGAAAATACTTCTTTTGATTCCCTCTCATTTGCAGGCCTTCTATGTACCGAAGACCAACTTTATAAGCCTCAGACTGTTCCAGTATGTGCACCACTTCCTCCGACTAATAGTGTTGACTTTGAGTTTGACTCTGCCACTCCTGAATCGACTCCTGCCACCTTGACCAACTCATTAGCCGATGTGTTATTCTCCGATGGTCAGCTCGTACCCCGAGAAATCCCATTGAACAAAGTTCGGTCCAATTCCAAAGACTTGAGGCCACATCAGAGCAATAAAAGGAGACCAAATGAATCTGTTAAGAAATCAAATACTGCAGTGAAAAACAAAGCAAATAAGCAGCAAGGCACCACTGCACGCCAGTGGTTTGGTCAGAGGCTAATTCAGTCATTTGCCACCCCCTGCAGAGACTGCCGGGTAGCCCAACCTTTGGCAGCCGTCCAACGCTCTCCATCCATGAAAGAACAGACAATTCGACAATGAAATGTTTGACGTTGCAGTAACTGAAGGAGGCTTCTTTTCCTTCATTTGAATATCCTGATATAGGAATCAGCTTAATACTTCGTTTATTTTGTTGCCTGAAAGATATTTTCGGTTTTGTTATTCACAGACTGAACGAAACAAATTTATCATTAGCTTGAGTTTTCATCCCTCTATTTATTACTATCATTTAAGAGCTATGAACTTCCTAAATGAATGTTGACAGGAGGGTTATTATTGTGATCGTGAATTGATGTTACCAGAGAACGGGTGTTCAAATCATTAAGACTTTCTTGGAGTGCTCATGAGCATCGGTATTTCTTTAACTTTTTACAATAAAGGACATGTTCAGTTTTTGTGCAAGTTGGAGGTTGTTTTGGCGTAGAAAGATGAAACTAATGAGCTTATTGAATCTCATACTCGAATGCCTTTGGGCAAATCTTCTCATTACCATATCCCTCGTACTATTTTTATTAGTTCTCTCATTATTTCTCTGTAAATTTATGTATACATGCATATGTACAAACGCGCGTCATATATGTGTGTGTGATAACAGATAAGTACCTTAATTTACCACGTGATTTTATACCATTTACCTAAAGACCGTTTATTAGTCACGAACTATGAAACACGGATCTCTCTCAAAAGAGCAAACCCATATCTCAATCCAATAACCTAGAGGATAACCACACTCTACTTAAAAACCTTCTTAACATTCAAGATCTACATTCCGTAACTACCACTTATTCTGTCTACAATATATTTTCATTTTCCGAACTCTATCTTCATCCTAAGCAGTTAAATATAGTTCCACCAGAAAGAAAGAAAAAAACAGAAGCAAAGACAGACAAACTAAATGAAACCTTTCAACTTTATTATCAGGAGGACTGCAGTCAAGCTGGTACATCACTATACTCACCATTCAAGTTAATAAATGAAAGGGAGTAATCTCGAACAGTTTAGAAACTAGAAAACATATAAACATATAAACTAATAGACAACCATAAAAAAGAAATGTTCAACAAACACAACTAATTACTTAGAAACCAAAAGTTTAGTATGAACTTAGAACGGTAGATCATAGCACATATATTTTAACCTAGAAAACTGGTAAGGAATTTTGCACATTATTGACTTCTAGAGAGCTATTCCGGAAGTACAAGTAACTAATATCCTATCTGGATTAACGCAAGATAGTATCTAAACACAGCATCCTACCTAAAACATTTTTAACAAAAATATCAAAATCTTTATACTGACAAACATGAGTCCTACAGGTTTCTTAAAGCAGAAAGGAAGAAAAAACAAGTTTTATCCTTAAAACAAGAAATCTCAGGAACTCGAAACAGATCACTAGTCTCACTCTCTGTTATCAATATGTCCTCCAAAGTAACTTTCACTTCTTCAAGTTGATACCATTTATGCGGAGCTCTTTTTACAAAACGAAACCAATCTGTCAAGCAGGTCATAATTTCCCATACTTCTCAATGTATCCCTGAAACATAAGAGAACTAAGAGTCACACCCCTTAAACGGGATATATACAAGCATTCACTACAAATTAACATCTGTAACTCACCTCAACAAATTTTGCAATTTTTGGCTGGGATGAAGAGAGATACGCCTCAATTGATTCTGGGGTGGATGGAATTTGATTGGCCGGTAGCGTACTAACGAATCGGTCAACAGATTTTTTGACTATTATCTTGTGAGCATCCTTGGTCAAATTTCCCTCACGCCAAGTTGGCTTCACCAATTCTTTCACAAAATCTATAAGAGCAAAACGGAAGTGTCTAAGGGCTTTTGATTCCTTCACCATATCTTCATCTATCTTAAGATGAACCTCCATTTTACTTAATTGCCCTCCAGCTCCATCTACTTTTGATTCCGTCATTTGTCTTGGCCTACCAGTTTGAGTTGCATAATTCTGATCACTATTTGACATATCGCCTTTTGTGATACATCTGATATCAGCAGATCTTGAAATTTTCTCTTCTTTCAGAGGAGGATTTCTATTTTGGGCCGCCTTTATGGCAGTTCCAGAAGTTTCAGATTCATCTGAAAGCAAATCCTTTCCATTCTTTTTCTTGTCCAAGAGATGGTCATCGATATTGTGATAATGCCCAGCAGGAGAATGTTTGATGAAGTAATAATCTGTGCCAAGCGTTCCTCGACTAGGAGGAGAAAATTTAGAGAATTTATCTCCCGATTTGGGTGTCTCAATACTATCATGAATAGGATCGTACTGATTAAGTGAAGATAACAAACTTCTAGTTATAGGAAATGCTGGCTGAAAAGGTTTAGATGGCTCCCAATTATAGGAAGATATTTTTGTTTTATTTCCATGAGGACGCAGAAAGTCTCTTTCACCATCCAAGCCTTTCTGGGTGCCAAGAGGATCTAAATTCCAAGAACCGTATCTAAATCTACGATCATCAAGCAAAAATGGGCTTCTCTTACCAGCAATTTCTTCCGAGCCTGCCGCAAAATACAAAAGTTTGGAACTTGTGGAGGAAGTTCCAAGAAACACACTATCTTTACGGATTGGTGGGTCAGACATTCCATCATTATGCAAATACCAACTTTCTCTTACACTCTCTGTTCCAAGATTCTTAACTGTGGGTATACTCTTATTAATGTCATTGTATAAATTTAACTCTTGGGATTCGCTCTTCCACCTTGGGCTTGGGCCAAATTCTCGAGACGCTACTTGTTCCAAAGAATATGAAGTATATCCTTCAGTACAGCCTTCCGATTCTGCTAAAGGAAATACTTACTAAAATTAGTATGGTATAAAGGTTCTTCGTCAACAGAACTCCATAAGAATAAATATATTATTACCTTCATTAATCCGCCGTGCAGGCTTCTGGTTTTCAGCAGCTTCACCAATTGTATTATCTTTTATATGGAGGAACCTACAAGATTTCCCTTTGATGCACCAACCTTTAAGAAAAAACTCGCAGATAAGAGCCGGTCGTTTATTCCCATCCTTAAACTCTCCAACAGGGGACAAACTTCGTGGCCTTACCATGGGAACATCCGATCTGGAAAACCTAGAACCAGTCAGCAAATGGATCTAGTTTGAGGACAAGGTATAATATATACTACACCACCATAAAAAGAGGGGATCTTTTTAATCCAATTCTTAAGCCATATAAGAAAAACAACAAAACACATACTAACACAATTTCACCACACCTTGGCACCCCGAACTTAATGTCCTCGTCATAATGCAAGCACGTTAGCTTATTTTCCTCCTTTCGAGAGTCATCTCTCCCTGAAACTACAGCAGTCATTTCATCACCAGATTTACTTAAAGGATTGGTGGTCTGTAAATTCATTATTCCATCACCATTTCGAGGAGATTTATTATTATTATTATAATGTAAATCACCAGGATCTTTAGTTGTAGCTTTTCCTGTAAGGGCACCAGAAGCTTGAAAGTAATAGTTCTCGGGGACAGTTACATCTTTCCCTAGTTCTGAGTGATTAGGATTCACGTCATTGATGCTTGATTCGTCCTCTTCTGATATGTCCATTTCATCAGAAACATTGGGACCTTTACTACCTTCTCTGGCATAGGTATCTGTGGGCAAAACCATCATAGCGTTTTCTTGAGTAGGAATAGTTGAATTTAAGTGCTCTTCCTGCTGCTCGGTTTTGATATTGTCAGAAATATCTACAGGGAATAAAACATACAGAATCAAGAGAAAAGCCAAAGCAGAAGTATCCTCAAAAGATAGAAAGGGCTGGGTAAAGGAGATTATTTTTAAGGAGCTTTGCTATACATACTTATATGTATAACCTACCCTACTTACTCTTTTGTTAAGGAAACAAAAATTCAAATGTTAAAAATATGTGGAAACCAGAATCAATGTCATTTTATTTTTGATAAGTTAGATATTTATACATACAGGCTCTTGAGGAGGTGCCACCCGAGTGTAATGAAACACACAAACAAAACCACATCCCCGAATTTCAAACGAAATCATGAACTTAATAAATACCCAACAACTGAACCAGGATACATCTCACTCAACCAAACAATAAAAAAACTCGAGAACAAAAATAAATATCTAACACTGACAACATTCCTCTCGTCATCTCAAAGTATAGGCCATTACATTTCTGTACACAACATCCACCAAAGACACTGTAGAATCATGTTCCATTTTGCACAACTCTTCATAAAATCTTTAAACTCCCATCCAGGCACCCAAGACAAGACCCACATGAAAATGCCATTTTGTTCAAATCTAAAGAACAAAATTTCAATTAGGCGATCGATGATCTCTCAATCTCTCCTGCACATGTAACACCGGTTAACTAACATAATTTGCTCCCTTTCCACAGAAACTGAAGTCCAAATCTTACTGAGTGCTGCTGTCCAAGTGAATAAGGCCACCTTATTCGGAGAAAAGACACTCTGAGCGTGGATCATTTCAGTTAGCAGAATGAATACCGGAACGTGATTCGCATGTAGGCTAAAGGGGGTACACTAGTGGAAGCTTCATACGGACGCTTAAAGTTGGGAATTCTCCTAGAATCTAAATGCAATAAAACCATATTTCTGATAGGAACTTTAGTTACATATACAGCTTGATTGTACTTAAATTAATAAAAGTATGAATGTGACGTTTGAGCGTTCAAGTGGAAAGTAAAGAAAATTATGGATCACTAAATTTAGAATAGTGGTACATAGAAATACCATATTTTGGGACTGATGTACCAATTCGCACTTCGCTAGGTCAACAAGAGTATCTGGTAACTTTCATTGGACCACCACTCTCCAAATACTTCGTCAAGGAAAAGCCCAGGTAACTCTGCTGTCTAGATGTCGATAACAAAAGAGAACAGAAAAATAAAAAATAAAGAAAATCCTAAAACTGATATGATTAACTCTTTCATAATAAATCCACAATAACACCTAGTTGTCCAAAAGTCAACCAACATTTTTGGAAGTTGTTCCACCTCATCCAGCTCTTAATCCTAAAATGGCCTCATAATATTGTATAAAGTACCCTAAAATAATAAAACCCAACACACTTTAATAAAATACTTAAACTACTACAATTGATGCAAACAGAAAGCAATTTATTATTATTCGATATCGTATAATATTATTTAGAGATAAATAGCTATATTTTATTAGTATTTTATTTATATCAAGGAAGTTATTATTCTAGAAGTTTTATTTAGGAGTTGTTTCTAATTTTAGATTAGGGTTTTACTTGGTCGTTAAGTCATAGTTTTCCTATTTAAAGAGATGTAATCTCTCATTATTATTTAGTGAATTATTATTACGAATTGAGTTTTTAGTTTGGTGGCTTGAGAGCCTCAAATATTTCTTCTTTTCTCTCCTAAATCTTTCTTCTCAAATCAGTCCTACATCATATTGGTATCAGAGCTAAAATCCTGATATCTTGTATTTTTTTAACCAAATTTCTTTCTACCCAAATTTTTCTAGCCTCCATCTATTTGTGTCGAAGTTCGCTAGAGAATCAATACTATTTTCCCAAGGAAAAACATGATCTGTAGCAGGAATCGTCGTTGTTTTCGTCTCAAATTTATCCCCCACCAAAAAAAAAAAATAATAAATAAATAAATAAAATAACTGTTGATCGTGTAGTTACTGTTCATCGCATGCTGAAACCCTAAATCAGCGCCACCATTGATAACAAGCAGTTCCAGCCGTCAACACTATCCTAGTTCTCTCTATCGCAACCATCACTCCATCAACCCAGATTTGAAGCACTGCTGCTGACCCACAAAGGAAAAAAGAATACTTACATAAAAGTAGAAGAAGAAGAAAAAAAATCCCAAGGTAAAAGCTTTTTCACCGAGCACCTCCATCTCGTGGTCGCCACTGCCTTCAACCCTCATCTCAAGTTGTGACACATTTTGCAAAAAATATATAATGGCACTAGACTTTCAGAAAGTTTCACATCGTCCTTGTTGAACCAACCTCTGGTCTTTCACCCAAAAGAATTAAATAAATAAATAAATTTAGCAACATGGAGTACAACGAGGAATTGGAGTAAGACAAGTTTAATGCAAATATTGATACTTTTAGGCAATCCCACAGGAATGCAATCGATAGAATTTCTGAGTCTATCAAGGCACTTAACGCTTATATAGTTAATCAAGGACTTTCGCTAGTCGATCCTCAAGAGAAACTCACTGAAGCAAAAATTGAGGATATTGAACAGATTGAAGATCTAAAAATAGTTCATAGTGAAGAAGTCGAAATTGTTGAGCAAGTTGAAAAGGCACGAGAATCTAACAATGTTTGAGTTGGAGCAGTCCCGAAAAAGTTTAAAGAAACTGACGTATAAGAACTTGTCAAGGTTGAACATATTGACTTCCTCTTCCAAGCTAGCATATTGGAGTCCAAAGCTGCATCAAAATTCTCCATGTTGACAGAGCTTTTCCCAAAAGTTGTGCTTATGGATATGGAACTTGACTTTGTCAAAATTTGATCAAAGTTATCTCTCCGGCCATGGGTGCTCATCTTAAATTATTATAAAACTCGTGGACGAGTTTTTTTCAATGTCGAGAAGAATGATGCAGATGGAAAGCAACTTAGTATTATTCGATATCGTATAATATTATTTAGAGATAAATTATTATATTTTATTAGTATTTTATTTATATTAAGTAAGTTATTATTCTATAAGTTTTATTTAGGAGTTGTTTCTATTTTTAGATTAGGGTTTTATTTGATGGTTAACTCATACTTTTCCTATTTAAAGAGTTGTAATATCTCATTATTATTAAGTGAATTATTATTATGAATTGAGTTTTCAGTTTGGTAGCTTGAGAGCCTCAAATATGTCTTCTTTTCTCTCCTAAATCTCTCTTCTCAAATTTGTCCTACCTCACAAATCCCCAAAGTGTTAAAAGTAAAATCCTAATTATATCAATTACTACCCGATTAAACTATATATATATATATATATATATATAAAAGCATAGGCTATCGCATTTCTCATCAAGATGGGCCCCGATTTTAAGCCAGGAATTGCAAGATTAGGAAGTCATGTCATTGCTAGCATGCTTGGAGGGCAATACAATGTCCAGTGGAGCGAATATGAAGCGATGGATGGGGTGGGGTATTTTCTGTCAATCATTATATTGTGCTCTTCACGGGGAGATTTTAGCTGAAAGTTGTTTACCTTGTCTTTGAGTTTTCTGATTATTTTTTTTTTCAATTGCATAAGGTGTATATGGGATCTATTCTTCCTTTTGTGAGTTTTTAAGTGAATTTACATCAGGGGCATTGATGCATATATGTCTTCGGGTGCTTTCAGTGCTCTTGTATAGATTGGTATCTCTAGTACATGGAATTTTTATGGGACAGCATAAGTGTACCTTTATCTATACCCTTATGTTGTTGATTGTATATATCATGTGAATAAGAGTAGAGCACCTTTTCGGTACCTTCTAGAAAATTATTTCTATTAAGAAAATAAAAAGAAGAAAAAAATGTTAGACAGTATGAGTTATGACTTCTTTACCCATAAATTTAATAGAATAAAGAAATCATTAAAAAGGAAAGAGAATACACAGGCAGGACAAGAGATCCTTCTAAAGCAAAGATTCAAAATCTTCAATATAAATTCTCTGTATTTGATTTTTCTAGTTTTTGTCAGAAAAGACACAACATTGCACGCCATCGCCCATCAGAAGGGAAACAAAGTTTAATTTCTCAACCAATCTCTTGAAAGATTAATTTAGTGACTCCCTCTACTTGCCTAGCATTTGCTCTTATCTGCTTCACTCTTTCTTGACTATGACTCATCAAGGATGCCTACTAGAATAAATGATAAAGACAGTTACATTCACCTTTTTAAGTAATAGCATGAGTGACAGATTAATGTTCCTCCACTTGCATAGCTCACACTTCAATCTTCTATAACATGGATAAAACACTTAACTCATAATTTCTCCATGAATTAGTTACAACAGCTGACACCTTCACAAAGAAGCATCTCTCAATGTATGAGCACTACCTAAAAGCATGTGCTGCCAACCCTTCCTGGGTTATTCCTCAAATTACCATTTAAATTTACTACGGTGCAGCTATAGAAACTTCCATACCAACATTTATTATTTTCAAAGCAACCTAAACTCTAATAAAGGTCAACAGAACAGGAACAGCACAATGTACACAAATGAATCCAAACAAACACTGTAATAACAAATGGGTAAATTAGAGACACCTAAATCAATTAAAGATTGAATCAACAAAAAAGACTTAGTAAAAACTGAAAGATATACATAAAATAACATATAAACCACATAAATTTTTCATAAATTAAAAAAAGAGGCGTTTCTTCAGCCCCAAAAGACTGACCTTTTCGATGATTTTCGTTAATTGGTGACAAATCTTGCCCGCTTTCGTCATCTTCCTCTTCGTCCACTTCTATCTCCTCTTCTACCTCCTCTTCTACCTCAATTTCTTCTTCAATTTCTTCGTATTCTTCATCGTCGTCAAGGGATGGCTCGGCCTCCGAATCGGATGCATCGGCCGTTGGTCGGGTTCGGCGGTGATCGTCGTCTGCGATTGCCATTTCGGGCTTTCCGTGGGCTGCTGGAATTTAGATGGATATATGCTGTCGCAGTCTGATCGTGACTGACGTTATATATAGATGTAATTGCTAATTTTATAGGGAAATTATATTTGATTATTCTATTTTAGTGAGATTTATAATTATTTTATTTCATTTCCTTCTTTTCTATTTTGAAACAATAACTATTCTATTTTAAAATATAAGATTATTTATAAAGTTAATATCAAATATTTCTAAATTTTACATTTGTCTAGTTTTAGCTATGAAAATTTTATTTTGTGCCGAATAACTCATATAGTCCTTTTCAAAAAATTCATAATTTTCACTTGAAAAATTATATCTATATTTCAAAATATAATACTTAACCTGAATAAAATATATTTCAATATGTTCGGTGTAAGAATTATATAACAGACCGGGTACATATTCAAGGTCTCAAATTTGATCCATTGGTTAGTCAAATACTGTAAACTTAAATAATCAATTTTAAATAATATAAGTTCTGTTTGATACAATTTATGTAAAAATAACTTTTATTTTATTTGTCAACTTAAACAAGCAACAAGTTGTAAAAAAAAAAAAATGCATATTGACAAACTTTTACAAATAAATTAAAAATGTTGTTGTACTTGAGCACAAGACTCGATTAACCCAGAAAAAATGCACCATTTAATTTGCACTATTGGGTTTAGATTTGGTAAAAAAAAAAAAAAAAAA
>JAUMHB010028501.1:1558-14405 GCA_032359685.1 Pittosporum tobira | reverse complement strand
CAAAGGATATGGGGGTAATAAAGTCATACAGGAATCATAAGGACTTAAATGTTTTCAAATTCGGTTGGTGCGAAAAAATTGGAAAAACTAATGGAGGTTACACTGGCACAGTCGCACACAGACACACACTGAAAATGCAAATTGCTTCTTGCTTTTCTGAGTTGTAATAGTAGAGCAGATACAAGTATACAACTATACTAGTCAGATAAACAGGGAAAAGAGGGAAAAAGCAAAAGTTGCATGCTTTGTAGTTTAAGTTTCTATATTGACTCATTTTCCCTCTCTGAAAATTTATAGGGTTTAAAAACTACTTCAGCTTCGCCATTGTCAGCTCTTGCAGCTTAACTGCAATCACTGAGCATCATTATTGATTCTTCAATTGAGATCTTGCTAGTGAAGTATACTAATCGGAGCTTCGAACCCATTTACAGACACTTCAGAGCTCAATGAGGTAATGGTTCTTTTTTTTTTCTTCACTTCAGTAACTTCATTCAGTGGGTTCACTACTTAAAGTTGCAATCTTGAGGTTAAAGATCTGTTTGGTGAAGAAACATTTGCCTAGTGGTTTAAGTTGAAGTTCGATTTGGAGGCCTGAGATCTGTTTGTGGAATTTAAATTATTGTTTCTTTGTTGTTTATTTATGATGATCAATGCCAGATAAGGAAATAGTTAGTGTACTATTATTACCCAGTTTGTATATTTGGATTATAAAATTGGAGATTGTTTTGTCTGAGAAGTGATATTTATCAGGTTATTTTGGTTTCCGGTGGCTAGATTTGGCACCTTTATAGTTAAATTTAGGTTTTTATTGTGGTTGAAATCGACAGTGTTTATTGATCAGTGAGTACCACTAAGCAATCTTGGAACATACCATGGTCCCCTCCATTATGTTGGGCAGGTAAGTCATGGGCCTTGTTAAAGCTTGATGTAACTTTTTGTTGGAAAAAAGTTAGCTTTTTAATCTTTTAAGCCAAACCTATCGTGTTTAGTTGCAAGACACAAAAGTAAGGAACCAATTTGAGAAAATGTCGCAGACAGCTCAAGGTTCACTGTATCTTCAATCGATCAAATCATTGCCTGTCGACTATAGGTTTATGGATTCACTGGAAGCTCATTCATTTGGGAAGTCTGAGGCTGTAAATCCGGGCAATAGCAGAGTGATCTCCGAAAGTATTCCTGAAAATGGTGCATTTGCTGGTGACGATTTTGGTCACAAGATTGACAGGAATGATGATGAATCACCTTATAGTAGTGTGGCCTTACCAGTTGAAGAGGACCTTGCCACAGGTGGGGAAACCTTGAATTCTGCAGCTTATCCTTTGCGGTCATTTGTCCCACCCCGTGATGATACCAAATGGAACGACACCAGCTCTTATGTTGCGAAGAAGGTAACCAGTGGCCACATTACATACTGATATTGGGTTCTTTTTAACATATATCCTCTGTGCTGAAATCAGTTATGGTCTTGCTTAAACTTGTTTGACTACATGCATGATGAAAGTTCAAATAAGAGTGACTTTTTATACATACATACATACATACATACATTAATTATTAAATCTCTATGCAGTTCTTCTTTCCTTCCATCATGCATTCTCCACATTATTAAATAGCCCCTTTGCAAGTGCATATATCAAATTTCTAGCCAAATTATAATTTAGAGCAACCCTTGGAAGCTAAATTTGTGATATCCTTAGTTGATATTGTGATAGGAGAAGGCTAGGTAGACTGGTTTGATGTTGGAACAAACGGCCGTAGGTTCCACAGAAACTAAGGGTTATAATGAATTGATTTGACGGAAAGATAAGAATTAAGGGATATAGAAAATATAAATGATCAGTAAGCATGTTAGAATTTGGCTTAGGATTGGGCTTGTCAATATTTGTGTTCTTCATAGATGAAATGAACTGAAGTCCTAGCTGTTAGTGTGAAGGCGATGGTAATTTTAATTAATTAATTGCTGATAACAGTTTGATGTAAGAGCTATTGAGGTTAACCTAGTCGACATGAAAATCCCCATCCAACTCTGTTTGGGTAATATTCTAATGTATAATATGTCAAAACCATCGAGACAGACAGTATTGAGGATCCCAAAATATTCCTTATGTAATCTCCGAATCCCTTGGAGTTTTGGTTGGAAAAGGTATAAATTTAAGAGAACAAATTAATTTTTACTTGTAAAACACTAAAACCAATAGAAAATTATTAAATTATTAATTATAAGTGGTCTTATGTTTTCTTCTTCTTCCTTATAATATTAGAGATAAATTTAACTTTAGTGTGGTTCCTGTTTCACATTCCTATTTCGGTAGTGGGTCTTTCTTGCGTTAGCAAGAGGAGCAACCTATTTATTTGGTCAGATTATCCCCTACCATTTTATCCAGGCTATCTCGAAACTAATCATGATTTATGTTAGGGTAATCAGTCTTCTATTGCTTTTCGTGCCTAATTGACCAAGTTCACTGTTTCAGAAGCTTCAATCTTGGTTTCAACTTCCCGATGGGAATTGGGAGCTGGCAAGGATCCTGTCAACTTCAGGGATGGAATCGGTCATATCACTTGCAGAAGAAAAAGTAAGCTAACTTCTTACTCTTGTATGAGTATATACTTCCAGGACATGCTCTGACTAATCAATAATTTTCTACTTTTAGGTTTTAAAGGTGAATTCTGATAGTCTGACACCTGCAAATCCTGATATCCTTGATGGAGTGGATGATCTCATGCAACTAAGTTATTTAAATGAACCATCAGTATTACACAATCTTCAATATAGATATCGTCAAGATATGATTTATGTAAGTATCCATTTTCATGTTCAATTTAATTTGCTCCTATAATCTCGTAGTTTATCTAGTAATGTTTTGGTTTTGTACCTCTTCGTTTCTAGACAAAGGCAGGTCCAGTTTTGGTTGCTGTTAATCCATTTAAGAAGGTCCCCTTGTATGGAAATGATTACATTGAAGCATATAAGGGTAAATCTGCTGAGAGCCCACATGTATATGCCATCACAGATACCGCCATACGGGAAATGATACGAGGTGTATATATTTTAGTTGTACCTTCGGAATATTAATTAATTATCTGCAACTAGCTTTCCTTTTTTGGTTTAGAATGCTGACTCTCGTCTTGTTTTATACTCCAGATGAAGTCAATCAATCTATTGTAATAAGGTCAGTTGACCGATACTGACTTTGACAAGATTGTTCAATGCTTGCAGTTCATAATGAGATAGTTTTTCTTTTTATCTTTTTCAGTGGTGAAAGCGGAGCAGGAAAAACTGAAACGGCAAAAATAGCTATGCAATATTTGGCGGCACTGGGGGGCGGTAGTGGAATAGAATATGAAATATTGAAAACTAATCCAATATTGGAAGCCTTTGGTAATGCCAAGACATCAAGAAATGACAACTCAAGTCGTTTTGTAAGTAACGGTTTACAATGTTTATTCTTTAAGTTGACCTTATGTATTGGAAAATGGTCTCTAGAACTGAAGTTCTGGTGAGCATCCTTTTGCCTTGCATGTAATGATAGTTTGAGTAAACTTGTCGCAGGGAAAACTGATTGAAATTCACTTCAGTGAAACTGGGAAAATATCAGGGGCCAAGATTCAAACATGTAAGATTATATCTATCATTGATGTCCTGCTGCAATTTTTCTTTTTCCTCCTGTTATTACTATCTGAAATTTATAGGCTGGACTAATATGTTAATTTGTGTTTTGCTCCTATCACCCTGGATTGGGATTCAGTTTTACTTGAGAAGGTACTTCTTTTACTCCTCACAGTGATTTTGGGCCTAACCATTCTTCTTAGTACAACTCAATAATCCAATTTGGTTTGTCAACAGTCTAGGGTAGTCCAGTGTGCAGAAGGAGAAAGGTCATATCATTCATTTTATCAGCTTTGTGCAGGAGCTACACCTGCTCTTAAAGGTATCTATTGTGTTAATTTATTCATATTTTTGATACTCCTTATTTTTTTTGCCTATTATTTGTTGTTTAGCCAATATCTTTGATACTATAAGACTAATCCATGTTAATACTCTTTTGCCTTCTTCTCTTTTGTGTTTCTCAAAACAGAGAAGTTGAACTTGAAGAATGCGAATGAGTATAATTATCTGAGCCAAAGCAATTGCTATTCAATTTCTGGGGTTGATGATGCCGAAGAATTTCGTGTTGTAACGGTACTGCATTCTTTTACTTTTTTCTACTTCTTTTATGAATTAAAATTTTGCCAGGCAAAGGTGTGGTGGTGGACTTCAGACATATAGTTGTTTTAAAATAAACTAATAAAGTGAGTTCGCAAAAACTAACATTTCAAAGCTGTTTAATTTTTTCAGGAAGCTCTTGATGTTGTCCATGTCAGCAAAGAGGACCAAGAGAGTGTCTTTGCAATGCTTGCCGCAGTACTGTGGCTGGGGAATGTCTCCTTTACTGTGGTTGATAATGAAAACCACGTTGAACCTGTGGCTGATGAAGGTGACATTTTTCTGACCAACTTAAACTATTTTCAATAGTTTATTACTCTTTATGTTAGAATTTTTGCTGCTTGATCATTTTGAAGGTAGCAGTATTAGTAACCGTGTGTAAGGTTCAGATGTTATTGTTGACCAATCAATTTGAGTTTAAGTACCAGTTAAAATAGTTCTAATTCTACTAATCAAATTTCAGGTCTAATGAATGTTGCTAAATTGATGGGGTGTAATGTTGCGGACCTCAAGCTAGCTTTGTCAACTCGAAATATGAGAGTAGGAAATGATAATATTGTTCAGAAGCTGACTCTTTCTCAAGTATGACTGGAAAAAATTCTTCATGGAACATGTTCTGTGTACAGACTTTGACTTTGGTTATCTTTATGCTGAACTCCACGCTCATCTTTCAGGCAATTGACACAAGAGATGCATTGGCAAAATCAGTCTATTCGTGTTTGTTTGATTGGCTTGTTGAACAAATTAACAGGTCACTTGCAGTAGGCAAACATCGTACTGGAAGATCCATTAGCATTCTTGATATTTATGGTTTTGAATCATTTGATGTATGTCCTTTTCCTTTTATTCAGTTTACCTTTATGTATTTCTCTTCTTATTCTACAACTAGTCATACTAATTTACGTTGTTTTTTTCTTTTTCCAGAGAAATAGTTTTGAGCAGTTTTGCATTAATTATGCAAATGAGAGATTGCAGCAACACTTCAATCGCCATTTATTCAAGTTGGAACAGGAGGTGACTATCCTATTTCTACATATATCATATACCCTACTGTCCAATTTTAAATGTCCTAGTTCGATTTTCATGGTCAAATTGACCATTTTAAAAGTTAATAACTAGGATTCCAAGTACCATATCCTAGACATTCTCTTGAATGCCAATCAGTGTTCTAGTGTTGAAAAACACCCAACTCTTTTTTGAGTGGACCATCGGATTATCAATTTCAGGAATATATCCAAGATGGCATAGACTGGGCCAAAGTGGATTTTGAAGACAACCAAGATTGTCTGAATCTTTTTGAGAAGGTAAACCTCACTGTTGTATTATTGTTTACGATTTGTTGTGCTTTCCATCATAAACTTTTCCTGAAATATATAAAGTAAGTCTTGGGATACCTGGCGGTTGTTTCTATGTCTATATATATAGCTCAGTTAAAGCTTGTTTTCTTGCCTTTGGGTGCAGAAACCACTGGGGTTATTGTCCCTGTTAGATGAGGAGTCGACCTTCCCAAATGGATCAGACTTGACATTTGCTAATAAGCTTAAGCAGCACCTGAATCCTAATTCTTGTTTCAGAGGAGAACGAGAAAAAGCTTTTACTGTATGCCACTATGCAGGGGAAGTATGTACTTTTTTTTCACTCACATATCCTTTTATCTCGTATTTTCTTTTAGGTGGTGGTGCACCAATATAAAGCCCGCATATTTATACTGTTAGAGTTGATTAATCCACCTGATATCATTGTGAATCCTAGCATGCCTAATGGGCCATATGCTCATTGTTAGATTATCTTAGTTGTCACAAGTGAAAGACCATTATACTTCTCTGATTGGGAGGAATTTAAAGAAA
The DNA here is from genome assembly GCA_032359685.1 of Pittosporum tobira. Classification (NCBI taxonomy): domain Eukaryota; kingdom Viridiplantae; phylum Streptophyta; class Magnoliopsida; order Apiales; family Pittosporaceae; genus Pittosporum; species Pittosporum tobira. The sequence continues at coordinate 8,354 of JAUMHB010028501.1, read as the reverse complement.
TAATCATTTCCTTATTCGGTTTTGTTTCTGCTTTATCCTTTCAGGTTATGTATGATACAACCGGGTTTCTGGAGAAGAATAGAGATTTATTGCACTTGGATTCAATTCAACTTCTGTCCTCTTGCACATGCCATCTACCTCGGGCTTTTGTGTCCAATTTGCTCACTCAATCTGAGAAGTCTGTAGTTGGTCCTTTATATAAATCGGGTGGAGCAGATTTCCAGAAGCTTAGTGTTGTATCGAAATTCAAGGTTTTGAGCTCTACTTTGTGGAATCATCTATTTAATATTGTATATTATTTGCCTGTACTTTATACTTTTCCCATCTTTTTTGGTGTAGGGCCAATTGTTCCAATTAATGAAACGTTTAGAAAATACGACACCACATTTTATACGTTGTATTAAGCCCAACAGCAATCAATCTCCTGGATTATATGAGCAAGGGCTTGTACTGCAGCAACTACGATGTTGTGGAGTCCTAGAAGTTGTTCGTATATCAAGATCTGGGTTTCCTACTAGGATGTCCCATCAGAAATTTGCCCGAAGGTATGGTCAACTTGTTCTAGTTGTAATTTCCATGGTATGTTATTCATATATTTTTTTAATATTTAAAAAAAAAAAAGCAGAAAAAAAAGAATGTTGTTCATATTTATTGTCCCTTTTTCCTAATGTGATTCCTTGGATTAGGTATGGATTCCTTCTAGTAGACAACGGTGCATCACAAGATCCACTTGGTGTTTCAGTTTCAATTCTTCATCAATTCGGTATTTTGCCTGAAATGTATCAAGTTGGCTACACCAAATTGTTCTTTCGAACTGGTCAGGTAAGACAAACCTATAGTATTGCCCTTTCGGGACTTTCGCCTTTTCCTTCATTTATTTTCTTTTGTTTCAATATTCTTTTGTCAATTCGATTCAGATTGGGGTGCTTGAGGACACAAGAAATCGAACTCTTCGTGGTATCTTATGTGTTCAAAGCTGCTTCAGAGCTCACCAAGCTCGTCAGCATCTTAAGGAGCTAAGGAGAGGAATCACAACTCTCCAATCATGTATGTCTTTTCAGCTTTTACTTTCTACTTCTCACCCCAGGCCAGTTAGCTGAGATATAAGTTAATCTTTTAGGGATTATGAGAATGAGTTTTGAATTATTCTTGCAGTTGTTCGAGGTGAGAAAACTAGGAAGGACTTTTCAGTTTTTCTGAAACAACATCGAGCGGCTGTGCTTATTCAGAAGCAGTTTAAAGGTAGGATTGGCAGGAGAAGATTCAAAAATATCCATGATGCATCGGTTTTGGTACAATCAGGTATTAATTCAACATTTCCTGTCGCTGGTTCAATACTTCTTAGGACAGAAAATTAGCTGTTAATGGTTTTTGGCCAAGTAATTACCTGTTAATGTTGCTAATACTTTTTTGATGCACCGCATTGACACAGTAGGCTATGCTAGGACAGGTTCTGCGTATTTCCTGGCTTGTGAGAAACACAAAATATCCCACCCACCACCTCATGTGAATAAAGAGACTTTGGTTTCTTCAAATAAACCAAAACATGAAACTGTTTCAAATTTAAATGGCTAAACCTACCATTTATTGGGTTGGGATGTTAAATTGGTATTTAAAAAAAAAAGTGGACTCTCATTCTAGGACAGTTGGATTAGATTTTACTTGACAATTAGTATGTAACATGCCAGGCCAATAGGCGGAACATCTTAAAAATAAATAACTGCTGAGTTCGTTAATTTGTTGTTCTTGAGACTGACTGAATTCTTTCTCAGTAATTCGTGGCTGGTTAGTCAGAAGATGCTCAGGAGACATAGGATTACTACAATATGGGGCTAAAAAGGTACACATCGACTCTTGCCCTTGTGGAATCATAAACTTTTTTGTTTTTATGTTTATTTCCAGACTACATATAATTGCTGAATATGGTAACTTGGGAAATACTGAAGGATCATTCTGCCAGTACTTTGTTGGCAATAAATTTATAATTATGACCTCCCAAACAGGGTAATGAATCGGATGAAATACTGGTAAAGTCATCATTCATTGCGGAACTACAACGACGTGTTCTTAAAGCCGAGGCTGCTTTAAGAGTAAAAGAGGAAGAGAATGACATATTCCACCAACGACTCCAACAGTATGAAAACCGTTGGTCAGAATACGAGGGCAAAATGAAGTCCATGGAAGAAGTGTGGCAGAAGCAAATGAGATCATTGCAATCAAGCCTCTCCATTGCAAAGAAGAGTCTAGCCCTTGATGATTCCGAGAGAAATTCCGATGCATCGGTCAACGATGACCGAGATTCCGGCTGGGAAACTGGGAGTAATTTCAGGAGTCAACAGAGCAATGGGGTGAGACCAATGAATGCAGGTCTGAGTGTCATAAGCAGAATGGCTGAAGAGTTCGAGCAAAGAAGCCAAGTCTTCGGGGATGATGCAAAATTCTTGGTCGAGGTGAAATCAGGCCAGGTAGATGCAAGTTTGAACCCGGATCATGAACTGAGAAGGCTGAAACAAATGTTTGAAGGCTGGAAAAAGGATTATGGGTCAAGATTGAGGGAAACTAAGCTGATTTTGAACAAGCTTGGAAATGAAGAAGGATCGGGCGATAAGATGAAGAAGAAATGGTGGGGAAGGTTGAACAGCGCAAGGACAATAAGTTAAATTAATATCCATAGATCTATAGTTCATAATTGCCTCAATTTCCTCTTTTTCATCTATGTGTTCCTCAAGGGTTTTGGTCGCGCAAACTAGAAATTATATAAGATATCCTAGTAATTTGAATATGTAAATCGTTTAGTTTTTGAACTGAATGTCAGATAGATCTGACTGGTAAGATTTGAAAGCAGTACTTGTAGCCTGTGAACAATGATAATAAGATGATATAGTACATGCTTGATTATCGGCGTTTGGAACTGCACTCGTGAATCTTGTTTGTTTTGCATGCGACTTATTTTAAATGTTAAGTCACAAATGTGTTTTTCAAAGTGATAAAACAAAGTAAATCAAATAAAAATTATCCTTTTACAAAGATTATACTTATATAAAGATTAAATACATTTAATTTTATTTTACATGTTCATTAAGAAATATTTCTCTTTTTAAGAAGTTTTCTCATGTCTTTTTCAATAGAAAGAAAAAAAAAAAGAGATTTTTATTTAGAATTTCCTTTCTTTAGAAAGAATCCTAGGTGAGATGAAAATAAGAGAATTTGTATAAAAACAATCGTTAGTTATAGTAATTATAACTAAATTAAATTAATACCGAGGGATGATTATTTATTTCGTCTAAAAAAAAATGAGGTTGAGTATTTTTTTTGTCCCAAAATAAATGATGTATGTACATATATCAATAAAAGTATGTGGTGTATGTTTAAAGAACAAAAATTTTATATAGATACTCAATTTTTTTGTGAATTAAAAATTTTCAATTTTATCAAAAATATCTTTTCTTAATTTGTAAGATTTAAGTATTTTAATTATTATTTTTGAGACAGAAAGAGTATTAAATGCAATAAATAAATAAATAATTAGTATTATGGGTACTTAATTGTGCAGGTACCTCAAATTCATTTTTATGTCCAAAAATTAAATGGGTTAGAGCGATAACCCTAGTAAAAGCCAAACAGGGCACATGGCACGTAAAACCTCGTGTATGAAGCAGAGAAAGCTCCACGGCATTTCTTCCTTCACCTTCATCTGTACTCTGTACTTCTTCTTCTGCAATTGATTCACTGAGTCCACAATAATGTTGACTGGCTCTCGTATGTACCACCACTTACGAGAGTGTAATCATCACCATTTAGGGTTCGGATTTGGTCTGGGATTTGGATTCTGCTATACTAGAAGTAGTAGAACGATTAAGCTCTCAGTGAAATCACCCGCTGTTGCTGTTTCTGGGAAGAGATTGAACAATTTTTCATCATCTTCTTCGTCAAGTATTGATTTTGGACACCCTCTTGTTGGCTGCACTCCGCCCAAATCTCCATTTGGTCAAAGTCCCATTCTTTCTGACTGCATAAGGTTTTGTTCTTTTTCTTTTTGAGTTTCTAATGAAAATTGAATTTGCCCTTTGATGTTTGATGAAATGCTGTTAAGAAATTTCAATTTATTAGTACTCTGGTATATGGGCTTCTCTATGACTTCGAAGCCTTGACCTTTCCAGTTCACTGGGCTACATTTTTTTCCCTAACCAAGCAGAGGTTATATTTGGTTTTTCTTGGTTCCCTTGAATTTCAGGGTGCTAAAAAATTGCTGCTACTAAAATTAATGCTTTCCTTTCTTTGCTTCCTTCATTCATGTTATGAATTTATCAGTTATTCCATACTATTGCTTACATTTGGCATTGACGTATTTTGTAATAATTCCCCCTTTTCCTCTCTGGAATCAGTAAGCAAATGCTTATATATGTGTCTGATTATTTTTCATTGTGAAGTCAACAGGAAGATGATGGTGAACCTCTATCGGAACGATTGTCCTTTGTGGCAGGTTTGTTCTTGGTCATTTCTTGTGTTTCCTTTATTCTTTTATTCATCACAAAAAATAGATAAATCATTATATTGCTAAGTTACTCTTTTTTTTCTTAAACATGTGAGTTTATGATTTTATCGATGTTATTTCACTAGGAGGTATAGTAGCTTTGGGAAAGTTTGATGCTCTTCACATTGGTCATCGTGAACTTGCAATCCAAGCAGCGAAGGCTGGAGTTCCATTTCTTTTGTCATTTGTTGGAATGGCAGAAGTTTTTGGTTGGGAACCTAGGTATGGCTTTTGGTAGTTTCACTCTACCCCTCTCTATTTCTTTGGTTGAACAATATTGGGAAACCAGGAGCTAACAAAGGATATGTGGTGGAATAGTATTTTCACCCTGGATTAAGCTAACTTAAAACTTAGAGCTGAAAGAATTAAAAAGAGAAAAACAAAGTGCATTTTGAGGTTTAAGTTTTAGGCTCCTACCTGATGTGGCTAAAATACTCTACATTCTACAAGTTGAACTTTGACTAAATAAATAATAAAACAGAAAGGATTTTTCTACCAAAGAAATAATGCCATATTGGCCACAAGCAATGAAACATTAGTTTCCCTATATGTGTTCCAGCAAACAGAAACTGTCCAAGGTTCCAATTAGACCCGGTTCTACCGCCATATGGGTGCCAAGTCAAGACCTACCAGTGGCCTTGGTAGCATAATTTCCAAACTGTCTATAAACAATGACTGGAGGTTGCTCATTATTTCATGAGTAAAACTTGTGATTCCACTCATCCACTGTTTTATTTCCTACCTTATGAATCGAACATATAAACTATCTGAGAACTTTTTGCAGTATTGTCTTGATAAGATAAAATTTGTAGTATTATCTTTGCTTGATTTTTGCCTGTATATTGTTCTTTTCAAACTTCTTGTATGTTTTCATGGCTTTAGAGGCCGAAAGCAGAGCAAGATTCTATGGTAACGTGGTGCTTTGCAGTTATCCGGGGAATGTGCACAAAAAAGAATTCCAGAATTTTCAGTGGTCATTCCTTATTATATTTTTTATGGATAGAATCACCTTTCTTGCATCATCATCAACTTGGGGCATGGTTGCGCTTAGGGGGCAATCTACATCTAACGTGTACTGGAATTGGCTGGCTATTCTCTCTTGTGATATTGTTTGTTATCTTCTTCTTCTTAAAGGGAAAAATCTAGTAACTGCATCAGCTCATTTGAGTTGATTGTGAAATTGATTCATATATTATGCATTTATTTACAACTTAATACAAGGATTATGGTTTCCTTCACTGGTGTTTGTGTTCGAATTCCGCTTGCCGTTTCTTCAAGTACTATGTAGTTTTGTTGTACTATCTTTACAAAGGGGAATGAGGCTAATGACTGTTTGATGTTAATTACTCTGAACAGGGCTCCTATAGTTGCCAAATGTGATCGAAAGCGGGTTCTTTCCTCTTGGGCTCCATATTGTGGTGGAGTGACCCCGACAGAATTCCAAGTTGAGTTTTCAAAAGTTCGAAACCTTTCTCCCCTCCAATTTGTTGAGAAGTTATCAAAGGAGCTTGGAGTATGTGGCGTCGTGGCAGGTACATGACTAATGTTTCAATTGTTGTTTTTCTATGTGTGTATGTGTCCGCAAATAAATTTTAAGTCCTAGAGTTCTATTATGTTAGGCAAAAATTACCGGTTTGGATACAAAGCTGCTGGTGATGCATCAGAGCTTGTGAGACTATGTGAGGAGTATGGTATGGGTGCCTACATAATAAACTCGGTCATGGACAATAATCAAGACGCCATAGCCATAAGCTCTAATAACCCAAAAGAGCAAGGACAAGTTTCCTCTACTCGTGTTCGTCATGCTCTTGGCAAGGGAGATATGAAATATGTGTCAGAGCTATTGGGCCGAAATCATCGTCTTATATTGATGATGAATGAACGAGAAGGGTTTACTAGTGACAAAAATAGGATATCGGTTTCAAAGTCTTGTCTGTTGAATCTCCCACCTAAAGAGGGTAGGTATAAAAACTGTACTGTTTTGATTGGTAACGAGAATGTTGTACCATGTAGAGTAGTAATCGATACAACACATATTCATCTAGAATTCAATGATGTTGTTACATGTATACATATTACCTCTCAAGACTTTCGGTGCTTGGGAATTGACTTTGGTCAATGAGGAGATTGATGATTTTTTTAATTATTTGTCTCAAATTCGATCTTCCTTTTTGTAATAAATTGTTTCCCGGATTTTAGATTCTTACATGTTCCGATACATTAGGGTTCATCAGTTGCAGAAGCTTTATATATATATATATA
>JAUMHB010028490.1:0-22640 GCA_032359685.1 Pittosporum tobira | reverse complement strand
CATACTTTTTGAAAAATAATAATAAGACCAAAACCTTATCTCATGTTTTTTGAAAAATAATCATAAAATACCAAAACATAATTTCATATTTTTTGAAAAATAATAATAAGACTAAAACCTTATCTCATGCTTTTTGAAAAATAATCATAAAATACCAAAACTTAATTTAATATTTTTTGAAAAATAATAATAAGACCAAAATCTTATCTCATGCTTTTTGAAAAATAATCTTAAAATACCAAAACTTAATTTCATACTTTTTGAAAAATAAAAATGAGACCAAAATCTTATCTCATGCTTTTTGAAAAATAAACATAAAATACCAAAACTTAATTTTATACTTTTTGAAAAATAATAATAAGACCAAAATTTCATCCGATAATTTCAATCATTACTTACCAAGCGTTTCTTATATTCCAGCTCTCGTGAATCAAATCTCATAACTATTTTATTTGCAGCAATTTCCACCACTCAATCATATCAAAAATTTTACACTTACTTAAATAAATATTAATACCAACCGTTCATCATTATACTTATCCAAAATCAGTCACTTATTAATTAAAGTTCATACCCTACTAGTATAACATATTTTCTACTAATAATTATTCAAGCACTTCATAAGCATCCTATATAGTAAATTTAATAATTTATCCACTGACTCCTACAATTATTTCTTATCTGACAACTATGTTATATCATAATTACCTTTATATATCCAACTATACCACACTTTAAAATAATATTATCATGTTTGATAATTGTTTCCAATACTATTGCATATATTTAAAATTACTGACACTGATCGTAGAAAATTATTTATCAGATACATAAACATCAAGTATATAGATTATATACATATATATATTCACAATTATTTATAATACTGTTGCAATTTTTGTCGAAGTAATAATATAGTAGAAAATGACATGCCAATAATTATTGACCATTGAGTTTTACGGCATCTCAAAAGTCGTCCGAGGAATATTAGTAGGGTCTACACATATTCCGTTGTAGGGTCCACAAATACTTTGCGGCGCACAGTACGGGAACAAATATTTCCTAACTTTAATGTTGACATTCTTTTTGTTGGAAACCAATATTTGCATTTAGCACATTACAATTTATTTTATCCCCAAAATACCATACTGTTAAAGATAAATAAATTTCATAACATGTTGAAAATATTGGGTTCTTACGGGCCCTATAGCTTGTTTTCAAAAATCAATTAAATTAAAATTAATTATTTTTATTAATTTAAAAAAAAAATTATATGTTAAGTATAACATATATTGTCAACTTATTTAAAAAAAATTGATCAATATATGTTTTTTTTTCAACTTATAATTTATTTTAATCATAAAATAAGTTTTAAGTTGTTATGAAATAAACTATACCAAATAAACCCTTACTATCGACATCATTTTTCGTAAGGTTCGGCCAAGGCTTGGAAAAAGCACATAAAAAAACAATACAGTATAAAAATTAAAAATTATTTTAATTACTATAAATTAAAATTTTCTTTTCTGCAAGTTCTTTGAGTTTTAAGCGGACCCAAAGAGAAATAAAAGCACATAAAAACAAAGTTTGGTGTTGCAAAAGAAGATACAAAAATCTCCACAAAGATGGCAAATGATTACTACAAATATTATATACTCTTTAGTTTCAAAATTACAAATACATATGTATTTAATATATTATGTTTGGAAAGTTTTAAATTTTATTTTAATTGATATTAAAAAAAATCATAAAAAAAATTTTAAAATATTATTATGTACAATTTTAAAATTAATATTTTTAATTATGAAACGGAGCAAGTTTGTTAAGGGTTGTCGCAGATATTAGTGAATACAATAGGGGTCCATTTGCTGATCCAAAGCTTTCGACATTATAATTGATTTTTTTTCTTTTTCACTTTTAATTAATAACTTTACTAGTAATATATAAATTGCTTGACCTTAATAACCATATAGCGTCCGTAAATTTGTCCCTTACCCGCGTGTTAGTATTGACTATTTATAGCAATATAAAACAAAAGAAATGACATGCATGATTTGAAAGAGTGGCCGGGTCTAGTAGCCAAGTACCACAAGTGTGAAGGTTACAAAGTTTTACAAGAAAAATAAAAAATCAAACTAACACATGCACAAGCAACTAACATTGAATTTATAGTTCGACATTAAACGGTCACACGTTACTAATTTCATCGTCAACATTATTGTCAAGCTAATTAAAGATAGTAAGTAGGTGTCATTTCGAATAATTGTTATGATAAAAATATATTAGATGTATTAATAATTGTATATTAATATACTCAGTTTTTGTAATTTGGATAAACATGGTAATCATAATTAGTTGTCGGTCACAATTACAATTTCAATATTATGAAATTTCTTTTATTAATAAAAATACGTAAAATGATAATAATAATAATAATATTAATGAAAGTATAAAATTAATTAAAAGAACTTAAAAAATGTTTTAGAAGAAACATAAACCTTAAAAACATGTCTCAAATTGAAGTAGAAGTCCAATGCTGAAAGTGCTGAACAACTAGTTCAGCTCACATTCCAATTACCACAAGAATATTCCTTCCAAGCCGATCCACACTCAGCTGAAACCAACAATTACATCGATACACGTATACACTGATACACATATACATGTGTGTATATATATATATATATACACATACGTACAATTCAGAGAGAGAAACAAAGAGCCACCATTCGCGACCATATATGCGTGCTCCATAAGCCATTCCCCTTTCACACGTTCCACTCAAACCCTAGATCTCCAAACCCTCCCTCCATTGCCTCACCTTTACGTCACTCCCATTCAACCCTAGATCTGAAACTCCAATTTCTCTATTTCCACATAATTTACACTCATAATTTTGACTGATCTATCACTTCAGCAGTCTTAATTCTGTTTATGTTATTTGCATCTTTACAATTTTAGATCTGTAAAATGAGCTAGTGTCATTGATATAATCGGATATACACTATCTTTGTATCAATATTTTATCTATATTTTCATTGTTATTTACATCAGTTATATTTTAATGTATATGGCAATGCCATCGGGAAATGTGGTTATTCCCGATAAAATGCACGGCGGCGGCGCAGTGCCCGTTGGTGGTGTTGCTGCGGGTGGTGGGGCAGCAGAGATGATGCATCATTACCCACCACCGTACCTGAGGCCGTGGGTTCCGGAGGACGGGTTTGTCTCGTGGATTCGGAGCGAATTTGCTGCGGCGAATGCGATTATTGACTCAATGTGTCAGCACTTGAAGGCAATTGGAGAGCCGGGGGAGTATGATGGGGCAGTTGGGGCTATACAGCAGAGGAGGGTTAATTGGTACCCTGTTTTGCATATGCAACAGTTTTATTCGGTAAATGAGGTTCTGCAATCACTGCAAGAAGTGGCGTGGAGGAGACAGCAGCAGCAACAACAACAGCTGCAACAGCAGCAGAACTACCGGTATATTGATCCAGTGAAGGTGCAGGGGAAGAGATTTGGTGGTGGGTATAGGCAAGGGCATCAGAGGGGCGTGGACAGTTACAGCCAGGAGGCGAATGCAGGTTCTGAGAGAGGAGAGAAAGCAATTGAGAAAGGGGATGAAGGGAAAGTGGGGGTTGAGATTGTGAATTCTGATGATAAGGGTGTGGAGGACAAAAATGGTAATTATTTATGTCCTGTTTGTTTTTGCATTAAGTCAGTTGGTTTCTAGTTGTTTTGGGTTTTAGTCATAAATATAGTCAATTATAAAAATAATCTTATGCTTGTTTAGAAGTGGATTATACAAATGGGATGAATCTAAAATCTTAATGGGGATATGACCTTGTTTGTGTTTAAACTGTTTGTCCCAAGCAAAGGGATTATAATACCTATGGATGTGAGGATCCCCATTTGGGTTATTATATGATCCTAGAATGATAATCCAAGCTACCAATCTCAAACCAAAGAACGGGACTAATTAAAGGACTAATTAGTCCTATCCCATGTGTAATCCGGTGAAACAAACATAGCTTAGGTGGTTAGTTTTTCTTTTTTCCATTTGGCAAGTATATTGATAAATTAAGATGATGCTGCGTACATATCAACTTCCCCAGACCCTTGCTATTAGCGGGAGCCTTGTGCACCTGATACGACCTTTTTGGTGATGATATTGGTACAATACACTAGTCATTTATGAAGCTTAACACATTTTCTCAGTGAATGTTCGTATAATTGGTTTACTAGGAATCAATGTGGTTTTGTGTCATCATAACCATATCACAGTGGGCATCTGTTTATTGTTTTTTTTGTGTGTGTGTGAGGGTGACCATATGGATGTGCTATAACAAAATATTTTGTTGAATCATTTAAGTTGTTTGAAACTGGCCTAGGAAGAAACAAAGGCATATAGAGATAAGAAACAACAATTGATCATAACTTTGAAAGTTTTTGCCATAATTGACTTAATGTTTTGAGAAGTTAATATTGAATTTCATTTTTCGATGCTGCAGCAGATGTTACCTCAAAACCTAAATTAGATAGTGATGGCAATAATTTGGGAAACACATCAGCAAACGCATCTGCCAGCTCAGAACAGAAGGCAGAAGCTGTGCATAATGGAGTGGTTTCTGATTCCAAAGGTTCGTCTTTGCTATTTTACCCATATACTTTTTCTGATGTTCTGTTGTTGTTTTTGCTAAAACAATTTGGGTGAGGTTAGAGCCTAGAGGTAATTTGTTCTAAAAATGTTTACTTGACTAATGTGTTGTTTTTGTCTAGAGGGAGAAGGTCTTCCAAAGGGAAAGATATCATTATTGTAAAGAAACCTTCTATATTGTTTTGTTTGTTAGAAAGAAGGGGAACGAAGTCATTTCTCTATAACTTATTCTACCAAACTTTTAGGTGTAGACATAAATTCCCTTATGACAGTAAATAACAAGGAAAACTATTTCCGTCACCTTGGAAACCACGAAGGCTAGCTTTTCTCTTCTTATTTTGGTCCCACTATTAGGAGGGAAGAGTTTTGTGCCCCCGGATGGGAAAATGGCTCACCAACAGTATTTCAGCTCTAAAAACGAAGGCAAACTGCCTTTTTTACTTACAATTATCGTCAGCTACTTGGCCTTTCAATTCTCTCTACTTTACCTTAATATCAGATGCAATGTAATAACAAATGGCCGTGGCATTCATACTCTGTGCTTGAAACTAATTGTAGTTACTCTTTAGCTTGAATAAACCAATGTATATTTTACTGCAGCCCTAGTCATAACTTGTAAATTTAATGATCTAAGTAACATAAGCAATCTGCACTACCGTATATTGATTTTGTTGGGAACATATAAACCATTTGTACCTTGTGAGTCTCTTGCTGTTGTTGCCGCTACTTGTTTTCAGATAAATATCGAATTTACATATTTTTTAATCTAATTACGTCACATCCTTGCTTAGGGTATTTTGAAGCGACATTGCAGAATGGTTCACCCACCTCACAAATTATCCATGGGAAGCATAATCTCTCAACTAATGCCAAAACTTTTGCTGCTACTGAGATATTTGACGGGAAGTCGGTAATACATATTTAAAATGCATCTTGTGTTGAAATTTTAGTAAAAACATAGCCGTTAATTTCTTGCTTTTTTATGGGTCTCTTCCATGGGAGCATTTGGGGGTATTTCTGTAACTGGTCTCTATAGAGATTGGATAGCTTCCCTTTCTTGAATTTTCTTTTTCGACATTGGAATAGGGTGTGTGGACTCGTTCACTCATCCTATGTTTGTTCTCGCCCTTTTCGCTAATAAAATTTCTTCTTTTACCTTAAAAGAATAGCTATTAGGTTGTGGTCGTTTTGACTCATCTACATCTGAGATGAGCCAGTTTTATTTATAGGTTAATGCAGTTGAAGGAATGAAACTGTATGAAGGAATCTTGGATGGCTCTGAAGTCGCCAATCTGGTTAAGTTGGTCAATGATTTGAGAACTGCTGGCAGACGAGGACAGTTTCAAGGCAAGTTAATAAATGCATTCTCTTTTTTATGACAAAAGTAACTAGTTATTTCCTTTATGGGATAGCGTTCTTTGCATATTTTTTGGGTGTTTGTAGATGCATGTGTTTTTGATAGACGTGGTAACTACTAAAATAATATTTACTTCAGTTTGCATAAATCTCTATTTAATGTGGGTTATACACGTGTAGATCAGTAGATGACCGTAAGACTGGGCCATGTTGGTTGCCATGTGTTATTAATTTATTTTACTTTAGGAAATGACCTTGCTGGATACTGAGGCAGTCTCAAGTTTTAAATTTGACGCTATTTGTCACTGGTTATTCTAATTTTTCATCTTATTTATTTATCTAGATATTGTAATCTTTGCGGAATCTCCTTAAAGGACAATACTAGAATAGCTCACCAATAGCTCACCTTCGAATTTCTGAAAAGAACCTGTTAGCAGTATTAAAAGAGGCCCTTATGGCTGATTGGTACATGAAATCTCATTGAAGTATAACACTTGCACCAGATGTTATTGTTTTTATTGGATAAGCAAGTGCAGTTATGGGTGAGGTTGAAACAGGTTTGACTTTCATGCATTTTAGGAATTCGTAGTCCTTCGATTTGGTTTGCAGATAACCTACAAATATATTCGTACTCAATGCGGATGGAAAGTAATTTATTATTGTTCGATATCGTATAATATTATTTAGAGATAAATTGTTATATTTTATTAGTATTTTATTTATATTAAGTAAGTTATTATTCTAAAAGTTTTATTAGTTTTATTTAAGGTAATAGAGTATTATTAAAAGTTGTTTGTATTTTTAGATTAGGGTTTTACTTGTTCGTTAAGTCGTGATTTTCCTATTTAAAGAATTGTAATCTCTCATTATTTTTTAGTGAAATATTGTTATGACATTGAGTTTTCAGTTTGGTGGCTTGAGAGCCTCATATGTCTTCTTATCTCTCATAAATCATTCTTCTCAAATCTGTCTTACATCATATTGGTATCAGAACTAAAATCCTGATATCTTGTGATTTTTTTAACCAAATTTCTTTCTACTTGAATTTTTCTAACCTCCATCAATTTGTGTCAAAGTTCGCTAGAGAATCGATACTATTTTTCCGAGAAAAAACACGATATACAGCAGGAATTGTCATTGTTTGTCTCAAATTTACCCCCCACTAAAAAAAATAAAAATTGTTCATTGTGTCATTACTGTTCATCACGACTGCTGTTCATCACCTGCTCAAACCCTAAATCAGCGCCGCTATTGATAACAAGCAGTTTCAGCCGCCTGCCACAGCTATCACTAGTTCTCTCCGTTGGAACCATCACTCCATCTACCTAGTTCTAAAGCATTGCTGCTGATCCACAAAGGAAAAAGAATTCTTACAGAAAGGTAAAAGAAGAAAAAAAGAAATCCTAAGGTAGAAGTTTTTTCACCGAGCACCTCCATCTCGTGGTCACCACTGCCTTTAACCCTCATCTCAAGCCGTGACACCATTTGCAAAAGATATATAGAGGCACTAGACTTTCAGAAAGTTTCACGTCAGTAGCTGCACGTTAAGACCTTGTTGAACCAGCCTCTGGTCTTTCACCCAAAAAAATAAAAAAATTAGCACCATGGAGTACGAAGAGGAATTGGAGTTGGACAAGTTTAATGCAAATATTGATACTTTCTATATTTCTGAGTCTATCAAGGCACTTAATGTTTATATAGTTAATCAAAAACTTTTCACAAGTCGATCCTCAAGAGAAACTCGATGAAGCAAAAATTGAGGATATTGAACATATTGGAGATCTAAAAATGGTTCGTAGTGAAGAAGTTGAAATTGTTGAGCAAGTTGAAGAGGCACAAGGATCTAACAATGCCGGAGTTGGGGCAATCCTGAAAAAGTTTGAAGACGCTGAAGTACAAAAACTTGTCAATGTTGAACATCTAGACTTTCTCTTCCCATATGGCATATTGGAGTCCAAAGGTGCATCAAAATTCTTCATGTTGTCTCTTCCGCAAAATTGTGCTTATAGGAATGGAACTTGAGTTTGTCAAAGTTTGGTTAAAGTTTGTTCAAAGTCATCTCTCCGATCGTGGTTACTCATTTTTAATTATTATAAAACTCGTGGACAAATTTTTTTCAATGTTAAGGAGAATGATGCGGATAGAAAGCAATTTATTATTATTTGATATCGTATAATATCATTTAGAGATAAATTATTATATTGTATTACTATTTTTTTTTATATTAATTAAGTTATTATTCTAGAAGTTCTATTTAATGTAATAGAGAGTATTATTAGGAGATTTGTTTTTATTTTTAGATTAGGATTTTATTTATGTTTTTCCTATTTAAGGAGTTGTAATCTCTCATTATTATGCAGTGAATTATTATTATGAATTGAGTTTTCAGTTTGGTGGCTTGAGAGCCTCAAATATGTCTTCTTTTCTCTCCTAAATCTTTCTTCTGAAATCTGTCCAACATCAATACTTCTATAAAGCTTGTAGCCTATTTGAGAATAAGTTTTGTAACTTGTTACCCGAGAGCATTTCAACCCTCATGACTGTGTCACATCTCATCCTTTTACTCCATGCACTTGCCTTCTGACACTAAGTTTTGAGATCTAATTGGACAAAATATTCTACAGACTGGCCTATATTTTCAGATCTTTAGTGCTCCTAAGTCTTCTAAACACGATGACCTTTCTTTAAGAAAGAAATATAAATCTTTGAAGCCACAACCTTGCATTGTTTCACCCGAGATTCAGTTGTGACACTGATTGCAAGGGTGCTATCCTTAAGTTGCTCTTGTGGTTTTAATTTGTCCAAACTGGAAGTTGTATTGCACCGAACTAAACTAGTTTCTATGATTTTGGTCATTCAACCATAAGAGGGATTTGGAAAGAGCTCCTCCTCACTATCTAGTATCTCGTATGGACAATGATGTGGTATGGAAATTGATGAAGGAATACCCGGAACAACTGTTCACTTAAATGAATTTATGTTGACCTCAAATATGACTGGTTGTGGTAATGTCGCAACTGTTAATTTGGATCACCTGCAATAGATTAGCATCTGTTCACTAAATGCATAATGAAGATGAAATCGAAGCTGGAACCTTCGAAATAAAGGAAATGGCAATGAAGAAGAAAGAAGTTGAAGATATTTGGTCTTCAACCTTCTGTTACATAGATATTTTTTGATTTGCTAGAGCGCATGCAGTTTTTAGTATTCCCTTTGATATTTCTGTAAAATTGTCTGCATGTGCGCTGAATTTTCTTGACTGCTATTAGTGGATGGTCTGTCGTTATATGTAGATTATAATGCTCTGTCGTACCAAAACGTCTAGTTTATCTGAATTTCATAGAGAGAGTCTCATGGGCCTACACAATAAAAATAATTTTTGATATTTCAAGCATAGAAGATATTGGATTTGTAGTTCTAAACTTGCATTCAGGGCTAAACTTGGTTGTAATTGATGGAAACTTTATGATTTTCTGGATCAGTTCAGTCAAATTATTTTCCTGGGTATTTAAGATTAAAACAATATAAGTATGTTTTCTTCATTTATAATTACTTTTGCTAGTGGCCTGCATATAATGATGTAAGCTTCACAATCTTGATATTGTTTGAGGATGCTTGTTTTGTGAGATTGATACCCAACCCCTGCAGGGGTGAAGTGTATCTGGCCTGCATATTCGTAGTTCGATTGTGAGGGTCACTCATTTTATTCGGCTTCTTGATTTCTGCCTTTGTTGCATTCTTATGTGTGATTAACGCATAACACTAGTAATAAAAATATATACAAGGAAGGCTGTTTTTCTGAAGTCTAGACGTGGGTATAGATGAGAGATTTACTATTTATTATCAGATTTGTGTTTTAAAACTCTCATTGTAGTAATTCATTCTTTAAACATGAATTAGTGTTTCTTTAAATTGCGTTTTCAGTGCTTGCATGTAAATGCCAATAATTTCTGAAATGCTGATTGACAAAAAGTAGGTCAGACTTTTGTAATCTCAAAAAGACCCATGCGGGGCCATGGAAGAGAGATGATTCAGTTGGGGCTTCCAATTGCAGATGCACCTCTTGAAGATGAAACCACTGCTGGGACCTCCAAAGGCAATTCTTTGAAAACATTCTCTATGAGATGAAACAGTAGTTTTTCTATGAAACTGAAATAAATTTGTTCTTAATGACTTATTACACAATTTTAAATATTTATTGCAAATTCCAGAAAGGAGGATTGAACCCATTCCTAGCTTGCTGCAAGATGTTATTGAACGCTTGATGGCCTCACAAGTAATTACTGTGAAACCAGACTCTTGCATAATTGATGTCTTTAACGAGGTTAGTCAAGTGGTTTAGTTAAGGATCAGGAAATTTTTGTACAATGATAGGCTGGCCTAATTAATGTGGCACATTTCCTAGGGTGATCATTCGCAGCCTCAAATGTGGCCACATTGGTATGGAAGGCCTGTGTGCGTTCTTTTCTTGACAGAATGTGACATGACTTTTGGGAAAGTAATTTCACTGGACCGTCCTGGAGATTATAAAGGCCCCATCAGGCTTTCTCTGGCACCCGGGTAACACCTCTCTCTCTGATTTCCTGCATATTTTTCCAATAAGTTCAAGTTCTGCTGCAATTTTTTTTTGGGATAGATTCAAGTTCTATTACTCTGTATTAAAGTTTCTCACCGCCAAAAATGTAGATCCATGCTTGTGATGCAAGGAAGATCCACAGATTTTGCCAGACATGCAATACCTGCCATCAGGAAACAGAGAATTCTTGTTACCTTGACAAAGTCACAACCAATGAAATCAAGCGATCTATATCCTTCTTCAGCTACAGCAGAACCACCATCCCAATGGGTCCCGCCAGTTGGACCGCCGAACCATATACGCCATCCTATGGTCCCCAAAAATTACGTGCCAGTCACAACAACCGGGGTATTGCCGGCTCCACTAATACGTGCACAGCTTCCGGCTTCGAACAGTGTCCAGCCAGTGTTTGTCCCCACTCAAGTGGCACCTGGCATGCCGTTTCCTCCACCAGTTGCTCTGCCACCACCGACCTCAGCTGGGTGGGCCGTGGCTCCACCCAGACATCCTCCACCTCGCCTACCAGTCCCCGGTACTGGAGTTTTCCTTCCTCCTGGCTCTGCCAATTCAGGGATCCAACTATCTATAGAGGCTCCTGCACCCCCGTCAGAAAAGGATAATGGTATGGCTAGACCAAATGGCAGCAGCAATGTTTCTCCAAGTGAAAGTGTCAACGGGAAAGTGGATGAACAGAAGCAAAGTGTTGACATGAAGGTGGCTAATGAGCCAGCTGGAACAGTTTAGTGACAGAGATTACATTGAGGGAAAAGGGGTAGCTGCAAACGGCAATGAGTTTGAAGCAATTGTAAAGAGCGGCAAAAGTTTAGAGTCGATATTTCATCACACTATCATCAGCAGCTGGGCAAAGGGGAAACAGTAACATGTGAATTCTCTTAGACGTCCTTTTTGTTCTCTGTTATTTTTGTTGTCTTAATATATGAACTTATTATGCTCTCAGGTGGAAAACTGGCTCATAACTATAGTCTTTTCAGCAAATTTTTAGGGGAGACTTAACTCTTGGTTCTTTAATTTCTGCTGGTTTTCTTATTTGTTGCTTGAAAGCTGAGGGTCAATACTTGTTTAAGCAGGGTATACTGGGTCGTCGCATTCTTTCCTATTTATTGATTTGATGTGCAGGCGTTTTGAAAAGAAGTTGTGAGCACCGCTGCCCCTAGCTGGCAGAAGATATCTCTTGACCTGGGAAATATATAGGAATAACAAGATTGTTATGCATGAATTTGATAATAACCCATTTGTTAGGGGTCGCTCAAGTTGTAGGGATCAGTATGTCACGGAGTTTGAAATTTCATAGAGGCCTGTAGCGTTACTAGGGCTCCTTGTGTACATTAAATAATGGTAGGGGTGATTATTAAAAAAAAAAATTAAAAAATGAAATATGTCAAGTAAAAATGGTAGACAAAATATTGTGCGCGGAAGCGGCAGCAGTGGGTGGAGAATATGGTGGACAAATGAGTATTAATGATATACTGTATCAATTGCCGTACGATATTAACGTATCATAATATTATATTGGTTCTTAAAATTAGAAAATAACAATTTCGATTTTCTGTGTTGAATTTAAAAATATTAAGTGTTAAAAATATAATTAGTCTAAAATAATCACTTAATATGTAGTGCATATTACTGTTAAATTTTTTGGTATTTTTACAAAACTCATTTAAAAAAAAAAAAAAAAAAACCGTATCTGTAAATTTTTGATGCAAACCCCTTTAAATATTCTCTCTTATTTTTTATTTTTATTATTACACGTTTAAATAATCTATATTTATTGACTTTTAGTAATTTATGACTTGTGAAAATAATTTTCTTATTTACAAAGTACAATTATATTTAATAAACTATAACAGCTTAAATTTAAATTTAAAAAATTAAATTTATAATTTAAATTTAATTTTAATTTTAACAAAAAATTTAAAATTAATTTTAACAAAAAATTGAATTGGATTTAACTCGCAGACGTGATTCGGAACAAGCCCTAATTTCCCTTCACCGACCTCCAACTTTTAAACAGGTTGATCCTCACTCCGAAGCCCCGGGTTGAATTTTCACAGTGACCGTGGACGATTATTACGATTTGCAAGTATTTTTGTTGGAAGAAGGGTGAAAGCTTCTGGCTATGGCAGACACGGAACATCCACGTCTCATACTGCACAATTTTTTATCTCTGGATCTCCGTAAGGTTAATCTCACTCTTTTTCTAGTTCTACAGTAACACTCATTTCTTTTGATATATGTATATGTATATGTATATGTATGCGTGTTTAGGTACTATTGAATGTTGTCTTTTTACAGGAACTAGAGTTCATACACAAGAGTTGCAGCACAGCTGGGTACAGACCAAATGTCTTCTCCACCACTCTCTCCCATCTTATTGCCACTAATTCTTCCCACTTGCTTATGCCTTTTGTTCCCATTAGAGGTACCTATTCTTTGATTGTTGAGGAGTTTGTTCATAAGGAATTGGAAAATTTGAGTCTTTTATTCAAAATGTTAATTTTGAATATTTATTTGTCATAATGGAAGAGAGGTTGAAAGAGAAAGTGGAGGAATTTTTTGGATGCGAGTACGAGCTCTTTATCGAATTCACTGGTTTGATCAGGTTGGATATTTCTAATCTGTGTGATTTGCAATTTTTAAGGACATATTTCAAGCCATCTGTAAATTGAATTAAATAATTGGATAAATAAGAGAAATGTGAAACACTCAAAAGTAAATTAAATTTAAGAGAGGCAAAATTTTACTATGTTCATCCTATATGCCCCTAGATATTCAAAAAGATAATGGTATAAATGTTTCATATGTTCATATCTCTGTAAGTTGGTAATTACTATCTTAATGATGTTTCTGGTGATGCATTCAAGTAGGACCTTTTTGAAGTTGAAAATTATGTATGAATGAGAACTTAGAACATAATTTTGGGCCTAATTACTGGGATTTCATAGTATAGGTATGTTTGGCCCTTGGAACTAGCGACCATTAAGTTATTCCTTAAAACTACTTCATAGGCAAGTTGGGGCCTTGGAACTGGCGACCATTAAGTTATTCCTCAAGTTGTTCACCGTTTTTCCCATCCTTCTGGTATTTTTCAGTTAAGACATTAAGAAGGTAGTGAGGTTTGGATACTACTAAAGGTCTACAAAATGGGTAGGTATTTTCAGAGGGTTGAAAAGGATGCACACATTTTTGGTGCTATTTGGGTGTATTTAAGATTAGGTGTTACAAATAATTGAGAGTTTGTTTTTCTGGAGTTGCAAAAGTTGATGATGATGGTTCTGTTAGCTAATTAAGCGAGAGAAGCCACCAGCATCTGACTTTGCATACTTTATGGCTTTTGGGGCGAGATTATATCAAGATGTTGGCTTAACAGAGATGCTATGAACTAGGAAACTAGAGTGGGCTTCTTCTATACATCAATTACAAAGGCAAGTCTTTCCTCACTAGAGTTAGAAGGCTTACATTTTACATCTGATTATTGTTTGTGGCGGGAAAGGACTCACGGAATAGTCCAACAGAATAGTTGATTATTTGTATTGAAAGATATTGAAAGTCAATGTTCGAGTGGAAGTTCATACCTCGAAATGTCTCAAAAGAGCTTTGGGATTTCACCTCTTGTGAACTTGGTCTATCGTTGGTGAAACCTTTGAATGAATGCTTTGTCTATTTGAATCGTGGGATGAGCATCTTGTAATCAGTATGCTGATGCCCCTTGTCTTCTTATAAACTTTTTCTGTTTAAACTAATAAACTTCATAAAAATTCTACTGCATTTACAAAAGAAATAAAAGTAAAAACCAAAGATCTAACCTTTGTTCTTTGAAGTGTTGATATTTGGGTTTTAACATTTTTCTGTATATCTTGAATTCCTAATGGAATTTTTTAATTTAATTTAATTTTTATTTTATTATTATTATTTTTTTAACCTTCTATTCTCCAACATTCTAGCTGGACTAAAGGAGCAAGCATTGGATGGCATAGTGACAATAACAGACCTTATCTCAGACAACGAAACTTTGCGGTATGTTGCAGCTTATATCACGTCATTCACATTTAGATCCTTTTCTTATAGTTCGTTACTTAAGAAAAATAATCGGTAGTGTGTTCATTCTGGATATTGCTACTATTTGAGTTACTGTTTAATCGTATTGACAATAATGTTAGCAATTATTCCTGACTTTCGGCTTTGTTGGTTGAAGGCAGTGTGTTACTTGAATAGTTATGGCGTAGATTTTGGAGGAGGACTTTTCCACTTTCAGCATGGGAATCCTACGACTGTTGCGCCCATGGCAGGTGTAAGTTATTCTATTGTTGTATGTGGTATCAACGTTCTAAATATTTCTAAGTAGAGAACTATTCTTAGCCTGGAATGGATAGTTTAAACTTCTATGTTTTTGTTATTCTATTTTGATGGGAAATTTTTTTTTCTTTCTTTTTTGGATGTTTTGCTGAAATGAAATAAGATTAAGTAATTCTGCCCGGTATTATTTGTTCCACACTACTGCAATTGGTTTATTGTATTTGATTATGTACACCAGTTATCAGTTGATAATTTGTCATTCATTTGCTTTGCTATTTTTTGTAGGATGTTTTAATATACACTGCTGACAGCCGAAACATTCATTCTGTAGATGAGGTAGATCTAAAATACTAATCTGCGATCGGGTGAGATATATTGATAAATGTAAATATTTTAAAATGCTAAAATTTTCATTTAATATGTATTCCACAGATCATCGATGGAGAACGACTCACACTCACACTGTGGTTCAGCCGTGATGTATCTCACGATGAAGATGCTAAACTTATTTCATTTCTCTCCAGGAGCCCATCAAATAGTTTGGACACCAAATTTGATTTATTATTACCTACGCCAGCATCAACTATCATGTACTGGTTTCCTCCAGACCTTGCTTTAAACAACCAGTCGGGGTTTGACTTACGGTGTGCAAGAATATATATTCTTGGATATCATATTTATTGTTCTCGAGACAAGAGTTGTTCA
Organism: Pittosporum tobira; assembly: GCA_032359685.1. Classification (NCBI taxonomy): domain Eukaryota; kingdom Viridiplantae; phylum Streptophyta; class Magnoliopsida; order Apiales; family Pittosporaceae; genus Pittosporum; species Pittosporum tobira. The sequence continues at coordinate 7,032 of JAUMHB010028490.1, read as the reverse complement.
GAATTACTGACTCAGCCATTACAATTGGGAAGAGGAGATGAGTTGTTCAAAAGGGAATTCACCAACATATTGCATGCCCTTCAGGTATTCCTTCCATTGTACCTCAAATTTAAAAATCTGTGTCATAGATCCCAAATTAGAAATATACCTATTCATTTTTTTATCGTTTTATACTATCATCAATTAACATGGTACTAATTATGTGGAACAAAGAAATTTCACAAATGAGACTTATTTTATGTAATGGATGGAGTACTCACTGGAAGTTCTTAATTGTTTATAAATTAATCCATTACCACCACTTTTTGCAGGTATTGCAGTTTTACTGTTGGAAGCGCACTGAGTTGCATACGTCTGAATTCAAGGTGAAAACTAATAATGTTGTTCCAATATCGCAATCACAAGCTGAGAGGATTCAAGATCCAAAAGCCATGTTTGTAAAGGATTATGAAATGGCAGAAACCATTTTCAATCGAGGAAATAGTGGAACAAGCTTAGAGCAGTCTTTTGATTGGGTGAGTTTCTCTGCTGCAATTACAGCGTGGGAAGCTTATACAAGTAAGTTACACCAAGAAATGCTTGAAAGCTTACCATACTGGAAAAGACATCAATCTATATTCTCTGTTCTATTAGAAGAAACTTGAGTACAGTTATTTTTATCACTTGAATTTTCGTGGAAGTACTTTCACTTTTTTCACTTGAGTACAGTTATTTACTGTCAAAAACAATCTATAGAGCTTTTAATGTATTACTAAATGATTAATAAAAGTAAAATTGAATATTTTCAAACTCACAAGATTATGAAGGTAAAAAGTAGGAACATGAATACATGAATATATATTACTTGGATACGGAAAGGTCGGCTATATATAAAGGTTGATAATGAAATTGTAGTCCTTCGAGTTTGCATATCTATATGGCAGCATAAAGCGACTTTGGTGCACTAGTCCATTTGTGTAGAGCATTGCCAAAAATATCATAGAAGATGACATGGACTTCATTTTGAGTAATTTGCATCGACATAAAACCTTGTCCATCATAATAAAACTTGGTTTCCAGTGGATTCAACGAACTCATCTCGCCCCTCCACGCCTTCGATCCTCCCCCACTTGTAAAATATTGCAATGGACTGCACAAAATAACATGAAATAATTTTGTGTGTTTTTCTTTAAGAATTTACAGTGCACTATTGATCATTTTCTTTTGGGAGAAATTTCCGTTGTTTGAAAATAGTTTGCTTATGTTTGTTAAGTGAGATTACCTATCTGCACAACTGATATGTTCCAAGCAGTGGTCGTGTCCATTTATGTAAAAATCGACATTATTTGCCTGAAAATTCATGAAAAAATGTAGAAGTTAGCTGAATTACTAAAACAAATTGAGTTTATTTCTTCTTTTCGTTTTCCTACCGCGGCTAGTTCTGTAACCCAGATTTTTACTGTACCTGAAGTATTGGGAGGAGTTGTTTAATAAGCTCCTCAGTGTTGCCATGATATCCAGCACTTTTTATTGTGTGGTGACCCACCACTATCTTCCATTTTGCTGTTGATTCTCTCAGTGCCAAATCCAGATCCTATACCAAAAAAAAAAAAAAAAAAAGGGTTTCATAATTACACTTGTATTTCTTTTCCTTTTCTTTACTCCTTTCAATTTTCCGTCACCAAATCCTCCAAACAAGTGGTGTATGATCTCATTCCTACTATATAAACATTCTGGAATTTGACTTTTTCCCCCCTTTTTTTTTTAAAAAATAAATAAATAATAAATAAATTTAAAACTAACATGGGCTGGAAACTGTCGATTGTAGTTAATTATAATTTCCAAAATTGAAAAGAATTTCTAGTATGAATACCTGCTATCAGAACATAATTTGAATTTTTACCTTCAAGAGTGTAGAAATATATTCTTCCCGGGGAAGTACGCCTCTCCAGTCATAATCATGATCCTTAGGGTCTGTAAAATATTTATCTTGAAAAGGAGTTGTATCTACGAAGAAGAATTCCACGATATCTGCGAAGCCCGAGAAGATTGATCATAAATAAATGAATTTTATAATTAATATTACTGAATTTTCAATTTTTTTTTCTTCCCTTTGTAAATTATTCGTGAAGGGGAAGAAGGTTAAAAAAATCAGGTTAAGGTAGGTTAGGGTTTACCTGCATTTACAATAAAAGATTTCAAGCAAACCCATCTGCTATCCTTTTGTGAGAGAACGGGACTCAATTGTGCCAAAGCATTCCCCCTGTAGTCATGGTTGCCCAAAACTGCAAAAAGCATATGTATATTTCTATTATGATTAATGAGTTTTCTCCTCTTCATTTTGTTTTTTCTTTTTCTAATAATTAAACTTAAGTCATATTTATGGACTTTTTTAAAATGGAATTCCTGGGAATATATGATTACATAATGAGAAGAAGAAGAAGAAAAAAAAAAAAGAGTAAGTAGAAGATGTATCCGTAATGATATATCATAGCGTAAAATACATTACATCATCATGTGTCAAACCGATGTCGTTTTACGAGAATAAAAAAAAAAAAAAAAAAGTAAAATAAACAAAATTATGTGTTTTAAATTGAGGATAAATTACCGGTGTACCACTGCTTTTGCAAGCTTGGGGCCGTATAAATATTGCTAAATGACTCTTCAAACGCTGAATCATATTCGTCGGTCAAGCCATCGCTGTAAAAGTTATCCCCAGTTGAAATGATGAAATCGATATCCAATTTCTGTCCAATTATTCCCATCTGAAATAAAAATAATTGTATTATTAATTAATTAGAAAAATAAGATCGTTGGCCGTTGGTTAACAAGTCAATCGATGTTGTTATCGAAAAAGGTATCCTGTGAGAAACAATTTTCCTTTTTATTTTTATTTGGGTATAAATCAAATCATCGACAATAACGTTAAGCAATGGAACATTTTTACTTTAGCGAGACAGTACGACCGATTTTTTTTTTTTGGGGTAAATAAGTGCCACTAGGTGGATGGATTTGATTGGTTGTGAGGACAGGATGACGTGGAGCCCGTAGGTCCCGATTCATACTTATAGTAAAATCTTAGTTGTCATCTTCAACCCCAGGCCCCACCACAGCAAATGACAAGTACTAATGTACTTCTGCGTAGATAGTTGCCCTTTCCGCCCAGCAAAATTGGCATCTCCATGGAATTATACCATATCCCCCGACCAGAACACACTCACCCTCTCCTCTCCCTCAGCATATTATTTGGCATCTGCATGGAATTATACCTTTATTTGGTATCTGCATGGAATTATACCTCTCTCTCTCTCTCTTTAAACTCCCTATGTCCCAAAGACCAAATCACCAAATTAAGAAATATTATTATTTTTAAAGTGAGATAATAATTATTTAATACATAAAATTTATTTTTTTCTTATAATTTTTTTTTAAATATATATCACGTAATCTTTTTAATTATTTTTTTGATTTATGTGTTTAATTTTTATAAAGAAATTATATTTTTAATCTTTTTTTTGAGACGAAGATAATATGTTTTAATGTATATACATATATATATATATATAAGAAGACATCAATAAAAAACAGCTCAATATAATTACTACTATAATAATTTTGCTTTATTAATATATTCATTCATCAGACGCGAAGTCAACAAAAAACCTTCACCAGGTGAAACGTAAAAGCAAGCAAGGTTACATCGTCCGCCCACCATATTAATTGCCATTGACGTTAGCATGTTTTAATTTTATCTGCCTTCTCTCCTAAAAGTCCACCTGTGCTTCCAAGTAAAATCTACAGATGCAGCATTTATCATCATCTTTGTTAAAAAGTAGGTTAAGTATTAATTAGCAGGTGGTACCTTTATCTTGGTCTAATTAATTCAAGCATCAGTGTATCAACAGGGGTACCTCTTGCATAATACTACATCAATTATACTAATATGCAAAAATTAATTAAAAATTATTTTTATCCAAAAATTATTACTCTTAAAATTAGCCAAGAAACCGAACAAAGAATTAAAGAACAAGATTTATGAGGCGTGAGAAAGTTGGATTAGGAGATAGAGGTGGAATAAATAGAAATGGAAGCTGATTATTTTTCTTTGGCGAAAATATCAAAATGTTTGTGCGTGTGTGTGTGTGTGTGTGTGTGAGAGGGAGAGAGAGAGAGATACGTATACCTGAAGAGCAACCTCGGACTGGTTGTGAGTTCCTCTTCTTCCCCAGTCTCCGACCACCAAAAAGCTTATTGACCCACCTGCATCGCCTTTGACCACCGGGTGTAGGAGTGTTTGAAGCTCCGCCACCGCAAGATTGTTAAACGAACACAGCCCCAAAATAAAGCTGATGATCATCATTTTGACTAACGAAAGATTCAGTTTATAATTATTGAGGTCCTGATGATCAACAGCCATGGTTGTTTGGTGTTTCTGAGAGACGACAGAAGGAGAGGAAGAGGAAGCTTCCTGGGGTGTGTACTTCGTAAATTATCTCTATAGACTATATAGTTTGACGGGAAAAACTCAATAAATTTAATTAATTGTTTAGAGCATTAAATAGGCTTAATCATTCAAATCTCGTTGGTGCATGTAACTAACAATTAGCTACCTGTCGTCATTCTATATAATGGTGGTCCCCACCTTGGATTGATTCATTAGTCATTTTGGTTGGATGGAAAGAAATACTTTTCTTTTTTATTTTCGGTAAATTAAAGTAAGTAATACTTCTCAAACAATCTTTTCAATTAATGTAACTAATTTTAATTGTGTTATTGTACTAATTCAAATTAGATTTGTAATCTCAAATATTATCATATTTGTTATTTTAAATTTAATTTAAAAATTATATTATATTTAAATTTATTAATTATAAAAATTAATTATAAATTATATATAATATAATTATTTAATTTAATTAAAATAATATACTGTATAAAATAAAATTTAAGACAACAAATTTGAACTATGCACTAACTCATTACCTTTTTCTTAGCGGTTTAATTTTAGTTATTAAATAAGTTGACATGCCTATTTGTCTTTTTTTTTTTTTTTAAATGGTTTATTTATCAGAAAATAACATTAAAAAAAAATTAAAGACAAATTTGATTATTTGTCATAGTTAATTTAGGTATAAAATAAATATTTACTGAAATATTCTGATAACTCATAAAAAAAACTAAAAGAAAAAGCACCACATCACAAATTATTATTTTTTAATTGGGTATTATAGTATTGTTCATCAATTATAAGTTATTTATTACTAATTAGTTGCATCAAACACACAAAAAAACTTATTTTTTTTAAATAAATTATACAATTAATTAATTAATTTTTAATTATATTCAAATAATATTCGATTAAAATCATCTAAATACTATACTTTCTTTTTAACATTTAAATTCGCACATCAATTCGTAACACACTACTACTAAAAAAAACCACTATTTTGCCAGGAAAAATATTTAAACAAAAGCCTCGGATTTGGAGCTCATGCACCGTGCGTCGGTTGCACTTTTGTAACAGTGTACTTATCTCTACCAATAGTTGAGTATGATATCTTAATTTCTCGATTAAAAAAATTAATATCTTAGCACTAATCAGTCCGTCTACTTAACTATATTCTTCCACGTATTATTGGTATTATCTTTTCCAATTAGTGAATGGACCAACTTTAGGGCGTCACAGTTCCGGCACCTAATAGGTTAATTAGCATTCTTTGTCGGTGTTAATCCCTCTGACCTAAGCCTTTTATCATATCCTAATTCCTAACCTTTCTAGGAATATCGATCATAAGTTTATTTAGCAGAAAATAAAATAAAATAAAATAAATTATAAGTTACTTTAATACTTATTCCATGTAAAATTAGAGATATTTTACATGCACAACAGTTTTCAAAAATAAATATTCAATTATAATTTTAACATAAAAAAATTAAATTTATTTTTGAAAAACCAACAAATTTTCAAAAATAGATATCCGATTGTAATATATTACATCAAAGTAAAATATATTTTTTTCATATTACTAGTATTTTAAATGAAAATGATAAATTATGATCAAGCTAATCTATTTTACAAAGTCAAAACTTTTTTTTCGGTGTTATCTCTAATTAAAAACAAATTTGACAGACAAAATTGCCCTTCAAACCATAAGAAGACCACCTCTTCCGATTAATTATCTATTATTACATGTTTAACCAACTTTCAAAGAATTTTAAATTTTATCAATGTATGCCTTTAAACGATTAGTCAGAAAACGTGATAAAGATAATTAATATGCATGCGTCCACTCTTACGTGGCTATATCCAAAAAAGAAGAACATGAGTTTTCACGTGAAATATCACCTAAAAATTAAATTTTTTTTTTAATTTTTTTTTTATGATTCAAGGACGTATATATGAGTGATTCAATTCCTAAATGATTAAAGAAATTATGAAAAAAATTATACCGATTAATTTATTTTTGTAAGAATATTCTAATTGGCTAAAAACACTGAGCGTGACAATTACACAATATTTTTTATTTTTGAGTTAGCGGTGCAATGATTACATCAGATAAACATATGAGTATCAAGTATATAGAGATTAAAGTTCAACTCTCACATGAGTCAATGAATTAAATCTAATAATAATGAGAAAAAAAATTCCTTTATTTAGCAAGAGAATTCTCTGATTATGGGCAAGATGATTCCATAAAATGGACAATTAATCCGTAGAAAATTGGACTTGATACCTCCAACATTTCTAGGAAGTGGAGGGACAAGATGATCTCATAAAAAAAGCAAATAATCTCTACATATCAAAAAATCGAACACGAGACCTCTAACACTTTTAAAATTTGGAGAATATCAAAAATTTAGCCTTCACATTTGGGTTAGGACCTCATTCGCATAATTTAATTTAGATAAATAGTTATGTAATATCTTTGATAGATAGTTACATTATATCTTTTGATTATAAAATCAAATTAAATTATTTTTTTTTTAATGTAATAAGATAAAATTAATTTGTTATTTTTGAACAATATCCTACTCGGATAGTTGCTTAGGATT
>JAUMHB010028479.1:0-22640 GCA_032359685.1 Pittosporum tobira | reverse complement strand
TTTAATAAATTGTTGGAAGTAGCTGCTAATTTTCTGATGAAACAGAGGAGTTGGAATCAGCAGTCTGTGATCAAAAAAATCTCTATAAAATAATATACATGTGATTTACAAATGAAAATTTTTGTGAGATTATTTAACTTGATAAGAAACATATACAGAAGGTTGTGTGAGAAAATAAGGTTGGTTACTATTTTTATAAAATGCTAAAAAACAGGAATCGTAGCATCTCGGATTTCTAGAAAAGTGTGATTTTGGAACAACTTTACAAATGTGGATAAAATATCCTACATGAGAATAAATTATGAAAATTTTGGTGAAAAAAAATTGGGATAAGTTTTGTGCACTTTCCCAGAAGAATCATTCAAAAAGGAATTGTCTACTATTTTATAAAAATGCTTGAAGTAGGCTGCTGCAAGTCACTGCCGGAGTGATTTTCTGTAGAAATTGTTGGACTTCAAAACGTCATAACGTTTTCATACGGAGTCATAAATTGATCTTTTTTGAGTCAAAACATAGCTACGGAAATATAGTTTCTGAAAAAGTATAGTATGATAATACAAGAATTTTATGGAATAAGTTATGTCTGTTTAAGTACAGAGAGTGTAGAGAAAGTAAAACATAAAAAGTTGGATTTTTAGTTAAGTTTGGGAGGACATGTAAAATAATATATTTATCAAAAATCCACAAAAATATTTATATAAATATTTGGGTATGTTTAGAGTATTTATGGAAATGTTTATCATTTTTTAAGGTCATTTAGTATTTTTTTAAATTGCCCAAACTACACTGCTGTAAGTTAAAACAGAGCATATTTTCCTAAAATTGTTTTAACTTTGGAAAGCTATATCTTTTTCATACGAACTCACAATTGAGTAATTCTTGTGCCCACACGAAGCTCATAAAGTATAGAATATGATAGAATTAAAATGGGGAATTATGGACTTACGTACGGCCATAAGTATGGCCGTAGACTAACCAGCAATTTGAAGAGTAACTTTTTGAAACATAGAGCTAAAGCAAGTCAAACCTTAAAGAAAGTTCATAGGAATGTCTAGGAATTGAAATGATATAGTTTGGGCCCAAGAATAAGAATTAATTTGATAGTAGAAATCTCATGAGGTTGGGACCAAATTGCTAATATGGAGTTATTTCATTGTTTAAGGATCGTGGATGAACTCGTAAAGCCAACAAAGGCGTATTCTGGAGTAAGTTAAGCGTTACAGGCAAGTACACTTCCGATTTCTTTGTTGCATGTTAAATGTTCATAAAAGTGCTTTAAGCACACGTTTTCTAAAATAGAGTAATGACTCGAGTTTTTAATGTTATGTAAGCATGAAATTGTTTTTAATGAAATGATAAGTATTGCAAATAAAATGGTGGTAAGACCGATAAATTCCTCGGGATCCCATAGGAACGAGTTCTATAGAGCAGGATGAAATTTCCCTGCTTTGAGGTATGCACATTCTCTGACGGTCCCCGTTTGGTCTGTACTGTGTGTTAAGACTAAGCGGGGAATGAGACGGTAAATGATGGCTATGTGGAATGTTATGCATACTCATTTTTCATAATGTTCTGATACGGTAAATGGTATTTGTGTTAAAAAATGAAAAAATTTACAAAGTTTATGATACTTGCACTCATTTATTTTTGAAATGTACTAGCTGAGCTTAATTGCTCACCCTTGCTATTATTGAATATCTTATTGCAGTTAGATAAGATCGGATCGAGAACTAGCTAGAGAGAGAGTGGAACGAGATTGACGTTGGAGATTTGTCTAGTCCGAGGAAAAGGAGCTGAAATGAGGAAACAAGAAATGATTACATATTGTATTTATTCTTAAAAAATTGTAATATTAATTAAATTCCGCTGCAAATTCATTAAAAAATGGTTGTAATTTATTGTAAGTATAGAAATCTGAAGAGGAGTTGACAACTGGTCTATGAGTTTAACAAGTGTACGGAAACTGGGGTGTCACACAATTCAAGCATGAGAATATAAATTATTTGCCATAAATAAAATGTGAATTTATTAATATGAAACAGAAAATAGAAAGATAATGGGCAATTATGATAAGTTAAAAAAAATATGGGATATAAACATCAGTTAGTTTTGCTTTTGATATAAATGACAATTTTGTCTTTAAAAATTATGACAGAGCTTCACTTATGGGGTAACATCAAAAAAATAGTTTTATTTTGCCATCACTTTATAATGCTTGTGTGTCTGTTTATTTGTGTGTGTGTGGGGGTGGTTGTTTCATTGCCCAACAACTTTGATTAAAAAAATGATTATGAACACAAAAAAAATTAACAGAAGTATGCCATTAAGTAAAATTATCACATTGTCCTTTTAAAGTTTTTTTATACCATTCCATCAATAAATATTGGATGATGTCGTTATTTTTTTGGTTGACATCTACCAATAATATTTATACATGCTTGATATGCAAGTTGATTCGGTGATTTCTATTTTACTTATTTTGCGATAATAAATGATCTGTTACATAGATATTCTTTCTTGTGTAACACAAATTATATGTTGATAGTCTCTACAAGCATAATTATTTTACTATGATTCTTTGTTATATATTCAACTAAGCGTAAAACTAAAAGGCTGGTTAAATTCTAAAAACTATATGACTGTAGTTGTGTAGAAGTGGCAAAGAATGATTTATTAGTATTTAGTCAGACTTGGTGTTTGTCTAAATCAGTGAGTTAGTTTTAAGTCTATCATGATTATTTAGTTTTGGATGTGATTTTGATATTATTATTTGTTGGATCAACTTATTTAAATTGATCCATTCTCGAATACAAATATAAAGTATTTTTTTAAGATGAAATGATTCGTTTTTAAACACAACGACAACGTAGAGTAGTTTACTTGTTGAGCGTTTTTCGCTCATTTTTGCTATTGTTTTAAGTCTTCCAACATTCATAGAAAAAGGCGAGTACTCTGGAAAAGAAAAGGGCAATATGGAGAAGTAATACTGTGAATATCATGTCTTGGTTTCGTAGCTATTGTTAGGTTATGTGTGAACAATAAGTATAACCCAATCTTCTACATTTGATGCAACGTAGCTGTTAAGACATGTTATTTTATATTATATTATATTAATATCTTTAATTATATTATGTTGTAACTAAGATCTTATTGAGATATAACAAGTGAAATTGACAAATAATTAATTCAAAGGTGGATAATGAATTAATATGGCGACTATTTTTCTCGTGTTTGTGAAATGGAAAAATTAGAGACACCACAATGGGGCTTTCATCATAAGCAAAAAGACGTTGCAATTTATTTGAAAAATTTTGTAATGTATTTAGCAGCTTAATTTACGTCAACTTATTTAATAAACTGTGACAAACACGTTCGTAGTATTACCATGTGAAGTTGAGACTAATTTGTGACCTTCAGTATTTTTCTAAAGTATATAAGTAAGCTATTTAATTACAAAACTGATCGGGTTCATATATTGTGCATAAATTTTGCTTGAATTGAACTGGGCCTAAGACCAATCCTCCCCATATTGACTTGGGCTCCAAGTTTAATGAGCTAAAATACTCGCAGGTTATTTCCTACAGAGTTAATACTTTGATTAAATTGGGGCAAGAAAGTAATTTCACGATCTTTCCTGAACTCGTATATTTTCAAATGCCGAGTAATAGAAAGTGATTAATATATATATACGTACTACCACCACCGCAACGTAGACCTTTCCTCTTCTTCGGACTCGTTTTAGGGTTTCCTCAGAACCCGTGGCAGCTCGTCATTTCATCAATCCTTAAATTTGTATTCAAGATTAGATGGGAACAGAACGGAAGAGGAAGGTGAGCTTGTTCGATGTGGTGGACGAAACCGCAGTTTCGAAGCTCAGCAGATCTAACGGCTCCGCCACTGTTCAAGGAGGTACTATCACGCTGCCGTTAATCAACCGGTGGAATGGACGGCCATACTCGCAGAGGTATCATGATATATTGGAGAAGAGGAAGACTTTGCCTGTTTGGCAACAGAAGGAGGAGTTCTTCAAAGCCCTAAAAGCGAATCAAACCCTAATCCTTGTTGGTGAGACTGGCAGTGGTAAAACCACTCAGGTAATTAATTGATTGTAATTTCAGTTAAATAATTTATCGAAATTGATAAGTTGTTTGGGAATTCATCAAAATGTTTTGTTATGAATTCTAAATCTTTAGGTACTTGTGAAGCTCTGATTTTTATGCTATTTTGATAATGAATCATTTTTAATGCCCTGATATAGTATACACAAGCAGAGTACGATTTTGCCATCTACTATTAATTACTTTCCTAGGTCAGCTGAACTTGATGAAATCCAAATTGATTCAAACCAAATAGTTAATGAATTTGGTCAGTGAACTGATCAAATATAGTAGCTTTCATGGATTTAAAAATTAAAAATGAAGAGAGGTTGACCAGTTTAGAACAGAAGGATTTGATGACGACCAGGAGCAGTGCTATGAAGAATTAGTGGAGATTTTGTTAAGGAGTTGAGAATAGAAGTAGGAAGCTTGTAGAAGAGGATAAGAAGATATAGATGGAAAAAACTATCTAGTTCATATTTTCATTGATGAAATCACACATTACATTCTTACACTATAGGACTCATGACATGACCTATTGCTAAAATGCACCAAGTGTTAGCTAACCCCACATTTGCTCTATATTTCTCTAGAATGCTCAAATTTTTTTTCTATAGGTAGGATGAAAGAGGGTAGGGTGTTGCCATGCATACTAGAACATCTTGTTATCTGATATGAACTGTTGCTCATTTCTGGTTGAACATATTGAAACAAACCGACCTGTGTCATACAGATCCCGCAGTTTGTTCTGGAAGCTGTTGAATTGGAGAGCCAAGATAAACGCAAGAAGTACATGGTTGGTTGCACCCAGCCTAGAAGGGTGGCTGCAATGTCTGTTTCTCGTAGAGTTGCTGATGAGATGGATGTAACTATTGGAGAACAAGTAGGGTACAGCATCCGTTTTGAAGATTGCAGTAGCTCACGAACTGTTTTAAAGTAGGCTCATCCTCTGCTCTATTTCTTAGCAAGAAATATATTTGATTTTATCAATTGTTTTACTTTAAATTAATTCTCATCTATTATATTGGTCCTTTTCTGAGCAGGTACTTAACAGATGGTATGCTTTTAAGAGAAGCTATGACTGATCCACTTCTTGAAAGATACAAAGTGATAATTCTCGATGAAGCCCACGAAAGAACATTGGCAACAGATGTTTTATTTGGGCTTTTGAAGGAAGTGCTGAAAAATAGGCCCGACCTGAAATTAGTAGTGATGAGTGCCACTCTTGAGGCTGAAAAGTTTCAGGGCTATTTCTTTGGTGCGCCTCTCATGAAAGTTCCAGGAAGACTTCATCCTGTTGAGATTTTTTATACCGAGGAACCCGAGAGGGACTACCTTGAAGCAGCTATCCGTACGGTTTTGCAGATACACCAGTTTGAAGGCCCTGGGGATATACTTGTCTTTCTCACAGGGGAGGAGGAAATTGAAGACGCTTGTCGCAAAATAAACAAGGAAATCGGTAACTTGGGTGATAGTGTTGGGCCGGTGAAAGCGGTGCCTTTGTATTCCACACTTCCTCCTCTTATGCAGCAGAGGATATTTGAAGCGGCCCCTCCTCCTTTGACAGAAAATGGTCCTCCTGGTAGGAAAATTGTTGTGTCCACAAACATTGCCGAAACTTCCTTGACCATAGATGGCATAGTTTATGTCATTGACCCTGGGTTTGCTAAACAAAAAGTTTATAACCCGCGGATCCGCGTTGAATCTTTGCTGGTTTCTCCGATATCCAAGGCAAGTGCTCACCAGAGGTCTGGGCGTGCAGGAAGAACACAGCCTGGCAAATGTTTCAGACTTTACACGGAGAAAAGTTTCCATAACGATCTTCAGCCACAGACATACCCTGAGATTCTGAGGTCAAACCTTGCGAACACCGTTCTCACTTTAAAAAAATTAGGTATAGATGATCTGGTCCATTTTGATTTTATGGACCCACCTGCCCCTGAGACATTAATGCGCGCATTGGAGGTTTTGAATTACTTGGGAGCTTTGGACGATGAGGGTAATTTGACCAAGCTGGGTGAGATCATGAGTGAGTTTCCCCTAGACCCGCAGATGGGGAAGATGCTAGTTGTCAGCCCCGAGTTCAACTGTTCAAATGAGATTCTGTCTATATCAGCTATGCTTTCAGGTATTTTTCTTTTTCTATTTTCTCATTTTTCGAGTCTATTTTGTTTTTTATCTTTTTTGCCTATGTGGCAGTAGATCGAGTTGGACTGAAAATGTGTGCTAAACCTTTCTCAAGTGCATATCAGTCCATTCTAGCATGTGCTTAAACATACTTCCATGCATATGACTTTTTTATTTTTTATTTTTTTCCAAGAAAAAAAATGAGTACATCTGTAAATGTATACATGTCCACAGAATAAGTTTGTATATGTGGTCAGATGTATATACAGGGTCTCATCAGCAACTATCATGGGTCTCATGTCCCCTGTTGGCATGTACCATAGAATTATAAGTGCTGATGCAGATAGTTTTCTCAGTTTACTCTCATGAAGCAAATGGTGTGTCGTCTTCTCGCCTATGCATCTGCTGACTGACCTACCGTGGGCCTCTTCTGTGATAACCACTTTTTGTCTTTAGTACCCAATTGCTTTGTACGGCCTAGGGAGGCTCAAAAAGCTGCTGACGAAGCAAAAGCTCGGTTTGGCCACATCGACGGAGACCACCTCACGCTCTTGAACGTTTATCATGCCTACAAACAAAATAGTAAGTATGCATAAATTGCATTTTTCGTTTTCCAGTCTTTCTTATTAAAATTGTTGCGAGACAAATATTAATTAGATTTGTTTTGGTGTAACTAATGTGTTTCAGATGAGGACCAATCATGGTGTTTTGAGAACTTTGTGAACCATAGGGCGCTTAAATCTGCTGATAATGTGAGGCAACAGCTGGCTCGGATCATGGCAAGGTTCAATCTCAAGCTCTGCAGCACAGATTTTAACAGCCGGGACTACTACATCAATATCAGAAAGGCCATGTTAGCTGGATATTTCATGCAGGTGGGTCACCTGGAGCGGACGGGACACTATCTAACTGTGAAAGACAATCAGGTATGTGGGTTCTTCTCATCGCTTGTTCTAAGATGTATGGAACTGCTTTAATGGTGTGTTTGGGAATAAGAATTATGTATCTGATTTTTTGCAAAATCTAGGTGGTTCACCTGCATCCGTCGAATTGCCTTGATCACAAGCCTGAGTGGGTAATATATAACGAGTATGTCTTGACAAGCAGGAATTTCATCCGTACAGTTACAGATGTTCGTGGTGAATGGTGAGTTCTGGTTATTTATCCATGTATATAATGCAAACAATGTTTGTGTTTGGGTTTCCATTTTGGTTTTGTACTTGGATTTTCTTTAAGATTCAATTTGAGATTTGCATTGCTTGGTTAGGATCTGCGAATAATATATTTTGAATACATTATTGTTCCTGATGTACTGATTTTATATATTAACTTGCCGGATTCTTTGGTTGCTTAGGTTGATTGACATTGCCCCGCACTATTATGATCTTGAAAACTTTCCTAATTGTGAGGCAAAACGCGTTCTTGAGAAGCTATACAAGAAACGCGAGCGAGAGGAGGATAGCAAGAGCAAGGTCATAAGGTAGGAGGGTAGTATCAGTTGCCTTAATATCTTCTGAGCATTTTGCTTAAGCTATTTAGTCTGTGTTGGCGAGAAAGTGTTCTTCAGGTTCAGCAAGTTCGCCATTGTCATGGAGAGGTCTCGGGACGAAATTGAAAAATTCATTGTACCATTTTTATTTAAAAAGTACTTTTAGTTTAGCGGCAGTGGTCAGTGTGACATGTATCTCATATCTTTTTTGGCCGCACTTGTGTTAGTAACTTATTTCTGTTGCATCTTTTACATGCATGTGAAGGCCGTGATCCAATTATACTAGTGTGATTGTTGATGCATTATCCTTTTGGTTACCTAAGGAAATAGACTCAAGTCTACCCTGTGGTTTTAAATTCTTTTTGTCAGAAATCAAACCTTTGGGCTACCGGAAAGATATTCTTTTGTTGAAATTATGCACGTTCCTAGGGCGCGCGTAGAGTGAATGACCATTTTGATCGCTTGTTTAGCGTGCTCTAGGCGTTTTGGCAAAAAACCTTTAAATCGGTTTTTAATTTATAAATCATCTGTGATGTTAGGGTTGAATTCTAAATCATACTTCACGTAAGCTTTAAAACCAGTTCTAGCTACAGAGTTGGTGAGCGTGTTGATAATCTCCTCTTCCTAGGAACAAATTATTGCATTTCCTTTAAAAATGAGACGTGACTACAACTTGGAAGGTCCGGACTACAAAAAGCCAGACTAGGAATGGAGGGGGTTTAAAGCTAACTCTTTCGGCGGACATCACTGTCCTCCACCGCCGAGGTATTGTTAGGCAATGACTTCGTGTAGATCCATCACAAAATTGAGTGAATTATGATAATTAAATTGAACAAACTTCATCACATTCATCAAATTAATATTACATACCTATTTTCTTCAATCTCCTAAAGGTTGCTTGCCACAATAAAGCATAACATATAAAAACAAATAATGGTCTTTTAGCACATATTTTGCTTCAATAAAATATCAACAGTTAGAATTCAAAAGTCAATTTTAGGGAACAAAACAGAGCAAACTGTAAGAATAAAACAAACTTCTCCAGGGAGGAAAATCTTCTTTGCATAAAACCGGAAGTCATCCTTTGCTCATCATTAAAAATCTATCTTTTTACTTTTTTATTGGCAGTTTAAATATATGACTAGATAGTTTCAGTACTCAAGTTTGGGTAAGTGAATTCGAAAAAAAATAAAAACCTTATTGTTGAATGGCAATTGTGTTGTAGCAAAGTTATAACAAACACAAAATCAAATAAATATAAAAAGACAAAGATAGAACAATTTATGTGAAAATCCAAATCCAAAAAAATCATGGGAAAGAGATTGGATATTTCACTATAACCAAAATTTGGATAGTACAATATGTATTGAGAACACTCAACTCGAATCCCAACTACATCCTGTTAGATCATCATTTGATTAGAGATTTAATCTCATAAAAAAATTCTAAGATCTTTTCAATACACATAAAGTTAAGAAATACTTGAACAAAAAAAATGCCATTAAATATGCTAAAAGAGCTTGTGAAAAGAATGTCAAATAGTGTAATCTTCATTGGACTTCTCTATCCATAAGGATGTGATTGTACATTTGTTGAGAGGAACTAATATAAACGATTAAGGCCCTAACCTTTCAGGGGCATAGTCTGCCCTTGCCCTAGGCAAGGGATGACACTTGCCCTCCTTTTATTTCATATATGTATTTGATATGTAACATTGTTACCAATATTTCCAATAACTCAAGTGGATAAGTCACTTAATATGTATTGAGAAGGTTTTGAGTTCGACTCTTACGGTTTTTTTTTTTTAATCTCTTAAATTTTTTTAACAAGATCTAGGACAATTGACCGTTGCACCACATTAACATATTGGAATAAATCCTCCACATAGTCTATTTAATATGTGACCGTACAATTCTATTCATATACTTATTTATTTCTTTTAGTATTAATTTTTAAAAATAATTTTGCCTCCCATCTAATATCACAATGATCCACCACTGTAACCTTCCATCAAAGTATTGAGCTTGATTTGCGTAAATCATTTAATTATAAGCTCATAATATTAGATGTATATATTAAATATGACATTGGTATTATTTCAATATTTAATACATTGTTAGTGTAAATAACAATCTAGAAGGGAAAGGGTAGAATAGATTGTTATATAAATATTTGGTTTTTAAAATTTTCTTGTTTATCCAATATATATAAACCATGAATATATGGTGAGGAATTGAAGTATACAATAAGCAATATAAAGAAGAAAATTACCAAGTACATAAAAACAGTCTGGTTCGAAGCTTGTCCAGTCCCCAAGTCCTATCTCCAGACTTGAGATTCTTAAGAATCTACTATTCTTAAAACATCATTCTCGGTGGATAAACCTTTAACATATTATAACACAAACCTTTGCGATTCTTTCTTGGATAAGAGATTACTTTCTCTTCCTCAAGGATTTAAAGACCTGATTTCCAAAATATTTGCAATCTTTTCTTAGACATGAGATTATCTTCTCTTCCTCAAGAATTCGAACGATTTTAACCTTTACAATTATCCTTCTTTGATTATAGAGATGAATGATAAAAAAAGAACACTTCCATCTAAACAAATTACATCAATAAAGTTATGCTCAATTCTTCGATAGGACGGCTACAAGCCATGAAAAGTGTTTAGATATCTCAAATAAGGTGTACGAGAGCTTGAGAGAGATATATATCATATTTTTTATTTCAAAGGTTGTGTAATCATTGTGAAAGAGATGATTTTATAGTAAAAAAAAAAAAAAAATCATTTTGAGGCTTAAAATCAATTGCCAATGGATATAAAATCCCACAATGACTGGAAAGAATATGTTAATGTACATGTTTGAAAACATTTGAAAAGGGCTTGACAGGAGCCTAAAATGGCCCGACTGGGGCTGACCAGTTAGAGAGATTTATTGAAAAGTGAGCCAATTTTTAAAAATAAAGTGTAAAATTATTTTTCATTTAAAATTTATTTTCACAAAAAATAATTTATTAATTTTATTATTTTATTTTTTCTTGTATCCATGTTTATCATATAATTAATCACTTACATGAAAATCCTATGAAAGGGATTAGTCATAGTTCTAGTCTTCATTCTTCTTGAACTATCATTGCCTTTCTTCCACAAAATT
The DNA here is from genome assembly GCA_032359685.1 of Pittosporum tobira. Classification (NCBI taxonomy): domain Eukaryota; kingdom Viridiplantae; phylum Streptophyta; class Magnoliopsida; order Apiales; family Pittosporaceae; genus Pittosporum; species Pittosporum tobira. The sequence continues at coordinate 11,770 of JAUMHB010028479.1, read as the reverse complement.
GCATGATTGTTGAATTTGCTTGTGATCAAATATTGTGTTCATATATGTTGTTTCATATGTTAAAATATATTATGGATAATGAAATTATTTTCTAAGACGCCTCGCAAACATATTAGTTTATTTTTGTCATTATCAAAACCAAGATCGACATTAGGATGTCCCAACATACATAATTAAGCCCATGTCAAATAAATAATAATTGTCTAAGTATGATCCATCAGGCAACATAATTGGATAAGATCCCGTCGAATCCGATATTTTTCCATTTGACCAAAAACACGAAAACATAATATACATCTTTTTAGAAATGCCAAGTTTAATAAGGCACTAGCACTAAAACAAAATCAAAAGCAATATGTAAATATGTCCAAGAGTTCATACATAGGTGTTCGTTTCCAAAAGTCTCAAATGTGCACAATAATAGAAGTAATAAACCATAAAAATAATAAGCAAAATCCATATCATAAGGCAAACACAAAAAAAAAAAAAAAAAAAAAAAAAAAAAAAAAAAAAAAAAAAAAAAAAAGTGCCCTTACAATAAAATTCATAAACTAAAATGTAAGTTTGTAAACCAAACTCATGCTAGCAGTATCTTCTCTAAAGAGAGTGGGTAGTAAACTTTATGTTAAGGGATTTGCCAACATTTCTCTTACTACAAGATATTATCTATGTATTGTACTCAGAAAAAAGAAACAACAACATCATTATCACAAATATGTTCAATGATCCCTTTGACAATTTTCAACCATAAAACTTGCTTTGTGGAACTTGATTAGTCGTTATTGACGGCTTAGCATTCTTTCGCGAAATTGCTTCTCTGGAAAGTATAAACACATAATATGATGTCGAGTCTTCACACCCACCAAAATTAAAATCAGAATATTAATACCCTTCGGGTAGTGCATGGACTCCTTTACTGCTTTCCAATGATTTTGACTTGAATATATTTGGAAAACGTTAAAACACACCATACCATAAATGCTAAATCTGAACGAATAGAAGATTTCTAACTGCTTAAGCGCAGCAAATAGGGGGCTCCATTTTGATTCACTTTGCAAAAATAATAAAATTCATAGTGATATCCATCACGTATATTGGAAGTAACAAAATTTACTCCCTTATCTCGAAAATAACAACTAAAAAAGTACGCAAATTAGGTAAACCCGCTTCGTAAGAGATGAAATATGGCGACCCAAATCAAATTCAACCATCACACAAATCGTACTTCCACCTATTACCATGTACAAAGAAGTCTATTCCATCATTTGAACATTGATTTTAGAAAAATAAAATAAAAAAAATCCTCCAACGATTATTTTTTAAAACGAGGGAGTATTAATTATGCTAATTAGTATTATAATAATTATAGTTGCAATAGCTATAATTGTTTCAAATAAAATTATAAAAAAAAAAAAAAAAAATCTCCTTTGAGGGTCGATGATTACACCAAGCAAATTTCCAGATAACTTACTTTCCAGACATTCACCTTACCTGCTTAACTGATTCCTCATCAAATTATAATAAGCCATCCTTCACCCAAGTCTTCCATCAAATTAACATTACAGACCTATATTTTCAATTTTCTGAAGGATGATTGCCACAATAAATGATACAAATAAAAAAAAAAAAAAAAATAGTCCTCAAGCACATACTTTGGCTAATAAAATTAACATAACAACCTAACTTCCATCACATTGTTACAACGACAGCAGGTTATATACTAAACTCCATCCAGCTTACCAAGGTGCAGCAACTATGGCTTCAAACTCTATCCGGACACTCTTGATCAAATCGTCGATGCCTTCAACTATTGATTCCAAAGAAGCAATCTCAGACTCCTTGTTTTCCTTCATTGCCAACGCCAATTCACGCTCTTCCTGTAACACATGCATCTGCTTATCAATCTCATTAATCCTTTCATCGATTTTCAATTTATCACGATTAATCTCATTTATCCGACTTTCATTTTCCTTCGACTGATCCCGAAGCTCCTGAATCCCTTCCAGCTTATCCTTCAACATTAGCAATCCAGTCAAACGATCCCTTATCCCCTTGACATCAAACCCGTGATTTTCTAATTCTACAAGGGTTTCCAAATTGTCCTCAATTGTTCTCCTAGGGTCATCAAATTTCAAGGTGGATGTCTTATCCACCACACTGGCAAAGGTTACCATATAACCTATCGCTAATCCTTCACGAGAACCCTCTTTACGCGATTCCAAAGGGTGAAAATGCGGCTTCTGCGGAATCTTGCAGAACGCTTCCATAGATTCAATTGTATTCCAAAGCGGGGTGTTCTTCATGAAGGGCAAACTCTGATCCTCTTCACGTACAGGGGACTGCATGACATCACCTTCCCGATTTCCGTTCTTGCCCTTGGAAACGTCTGAAAAAGAGGCCAACAGATAATTATTAATTAATAAACTATAAACTACACAGAAAAGTGCCTTAAAATACATGCAATATAACTTACTTGAGGCATCATTAGATTTTGGAGAATGCATTCCTTCAAACCACATTGAAAGAGGTTGATCATCAAAGTTGATGGGTAATTGATCAAATTCCATTTCTCTTTCTTTCGGCAAATTATCTTTTTCAGAAATCTCCATATATTTTCCTATGTTTATGCCTTCAGGATCTAGAGGAGGAAGAGAATCATCTTAGGAAACAAAGAAACAAATATGCCAAGTGACAAAATAGGAATTTTATGCACCTTCATCAGTGTTGACGCTTCTGGTCCGTCGGCTTCCTCTCTTTGATGAAGAATGCCTTTCATGTTGCTTTTCTGAAGCTTTCCCATTTTGCGCTTTCTCCTTTCTTGCAGGAGGAACTTTCAACATACTGCTTGATTTGCTTTTCGTCTCCACCGGATCATTCAAAATCTGTTTAACCACACTAGAGGAATCCACCTTTGCTGCTTCCAGAGACAGAACAACACTCCTGCAATCTTTTATAAGCATGTCATCATCGCCAGAAACTCCTCCGTTCTGCTGATTAACTACAGCCATGGTGTAAAATTTGTTCAGTAAAAAAAAGGCTTCCAACTAGAACATTATGGTTCCGTAAAAGTAGTAAGTACAGTACACCTGTTGGTGTTACCGAAGCTTCGGGACTTTTCCCCCGTCTCCGTGGTCTTCCTCTCTTTCTTTTTAGAGTGCTCCCTTCACCACCTTCTACTTTATCACCCTCCTAGAAAAGAAAGAACAATCATGAGCAATAATATTAAAAAAAATAGAAATATAATAATATTGTGAGAGAGAGGAAGAGAGAGAGTGTGTAACACCTTGACTATGTCAGCTGTTGGATCTTGTAATTCTTGCTTCTGACATGCCAAAACTCCGAGAGATGCTTCATGGGGAATCTGAAGAAGTTTTACAGCTTGTCCGCCAATTACTATATCAGGCTCCAAATTTAAGGTTACATGAGTTTGTTTTGCAGCATCATCTTTTTTATCTGCAAAGCATTACTCAGATTTGTCATCTATAATAACATACTTTCCTAAGTTTAAAGAAGCATTTATTTAAAAAATTAGATTAGATAAAAAGTAGATATAATACCTCCAGTTGAAGCTTTAATGCTACTCGTCGGTGATTTTCGTGGCCTTCCACCCTTCCTTCTCGAAGGCTCCGCTGTAAGGTTCTCAAGGGAGTTGGTCATGATTAGTCCCACTTCTTTCTCAACTAAGTTTTCTTTTGTACATTCTGCATCATCTACTTTTTTATCTGCAAAGCAGTACCCTGATTTGTCATCTGAAGCTCACTTTACCTAATTTTTAAAAACTATCGAAAAAAGCAAAAATGTTCTAAAATTGCTAGGCAGACCTAGGGAGCGCCTAATGACTACGAAATATTAGTTACCGAGCTATAGCCCGATTTTTAAATTGGTACTCTCTCTCTTAGTTTGAATGGGCCCACACGCCCACTTTATCCATATCGGTTCCACTTGAGCACATAATCCACCTCAGCTTTATCTGTTATGGGTCAACATTTTCAAGGGAATGAAAAGGTTTATGGGTACAATCACTCATTTGAAAACTTTAACTAGTACAGCTACCACTTTATGTGTTTTTGTATTAAGAGTAACCAATTCGAAAGACAACGTATCGTCTGGGAACCATAATTCATTTAACCCTTTGTTTATCGTCGTAATGTACTGTATGTATATATCGACTATATACTATATAAAACATAGAGTAGACTTGAGATTCATTTGCCCTTGTTTTTTTTAAGTACCTAGGTAGGGGGCTAGAAGGATTTTTACTGAAAAGTTATACTCCATTCCAAAAAAAAGAGATCTTTTTCGAATTCCTGAAGTCGAACCTGAAATTTTTTATTTTAAATTCATCAATTTTTAATCAATACAAATTTGAAGGTTTTAAACTATCTAAAATGTTTTACTCACTATAACATTTGTTATCTTTAATCATATAATGAATCACATCAATTTGAAATTTAAGAATTTCGCAAATTGACCCTTAAAGTTCAAAAACAATATTTTTTTTGTGGAACAAAGGGAGTAATAGATAAAAATTAAAAACTAAGTACCTCCTGCTGAAGCATGTGTGCTACTCATTGGCGACTTCGGTGGTCTTCCCCACTTCTTTCTCATGGAATCTGATGTATGATTGGCAAGTTCACCACCTTTGTTACCTGTAAAGAAAATTGACAGAAGTATTTTTTTTAATCTAAAGGAATTATATACATTTGGATGAAGAGAGATATCTTAAGAAAATAATTAAAACGTTAATTAGATCAACTAAATACCTCCTGCTAAAGCTTGTTGCCTACTCTTTCGTGATTTTGGTGGTCTTCCCACCTTTCTTCTCAAGGAATCTCGTGTATAATTGCCCAGTTCACTAGGTTTGTCTCGTTTACTCCTCTGCACGAGTATAAAATCAAACTCCTAACCATGAACCTCCGGTCTATCCCCCCCAAAAAAAGAACTACTAATTGAAAAGAGTATGCAATAACTCATTTCTAACTCACTGAATGGATTTATTTTACTCCCACCGTCCACTGCCTAGTTTTGACATTGTTCTGGTCAAAGTTGAAATTTTTAGAATTCCAAATTATAACAATATAGATATGTTCTTGAAGTTACAAAAATTGGAATTTATAATAAATTCTATGTAGTTTCTTATGGTCATACTCCCTCCACTTATAATCTATTAAAAGAAGTACATATGTTAATTTTAAAAATAGTCAATTGGACCAAAACTAGTTAAAATTGGGCTGTTAATTTAGGACGGAGGGAGTATATCGTTGTCCATGTAATTCGTGTGTATTGCCATGCCGCCAACAAATTACATACTAGAATACTAATCAAGGGGCAAAACTACAAGACTACAGCTAATGTACCTATTTTTTCAACTTAAAAAATTCGAATAACGACGGCATCTTAAATAGGAAGTAGAAGAAAATGATACTTACGGCTTTCTTGCCTAGAGAAACATTATCAGCTTCAATACAGGGCAGATCACCATCTGTGGGTTGTTCTGAGACACTGAGTCTAGTATCTCCATTTGCCGGGGTGGCAAGACCAGAAACTGGATCTTCAGATAAAGTATCCACTGGAGTTGTTGTATTCAACTGAGATGTTGTGGGGGATGGTTGCTCGGTCAAGTTTGACTCTTTCAACTTTTTAGAAGGTCGTGCATTTTGACCTTCAGTATCAGGGGTGAGCAGTTTCGTCTTTGTCTTCTGTGAGGTCAAAGAAGTAGATGTTTTCTCATTGCAAAGAGTTGTCTGGTCAACTTGTTTCTCTGGTGAAATTAGCGAACCAGCTGTTCTCTCCTCAGACTTACCAGGTGCACCAGCCATGTCAGTGTCACCGACATTATAGCTCACGTTCCTTACATACCCTAGATACTCGGCGGTGGTTAACACATCCTGAATTTACAACATTTTTAATGTAAAATTATGCGACTTTATTTGATTATAGTAAATACAACTGTGAAAATCTTGAACTACTTGAAAAATAATAATCATTTACAACTTACAAAAAAAAAAATTTACTCAAAAGATTCATGTAAATTTAAATTTAAACATGTTCAAAGTTTGACTTCTCAAAATTCAATAGTGCTCTTATAGAGCAGATTCTGTACAGTTCAAAACGAAAAAAAAAAAATTAAACTGAAAAAACTTATTATTTAGGAATAAACGGCTTGATTTCCAAGAGGCAAAAATAAATAAATAAATTAATTAATTTACCAGGGATGCGCTAATCCAATTCCCGTCTTTCCACTCCACGTGCGGTCTTATCTCTGAATGATTGAGATCCTCCGTCTTGTTTGTGTCCTTAAAGAAGACAGTATACCTACTATCGGCAAGTTCTCTGGTTATCACCCCGCTCCACCACCCGAAATCAATATACGCGTCCACCTTCTCCAACAAGACAAAATTTTTGTCCTTTATTTGAGGAGGGGACGGCCGGATATGAAGAAAGTCAACATTGACTTTAACAAACTCGGGGGGCCCACCGTTAGCCCCTGGGCACTGGTACTCTACCAAGAATGAGCCCTTGCCTGTTTCTTCGAGTACGGTTGCCGGGAACCAGATGTCGTCCGAATCTTTTTTGTCAAATGACACTTCTACCCTTTCTCCTTTGCTATACATCAACCCTGCTACCATTGTTCTCTTTTGAGAAATGAAAATAGTGCGAATATCAGAATCAAGACTTGAAAGTTGAACGGTAGCATATAAACAGTACACTATATAATTCAAATTCCGAAGCCCAGGGAGAAACCGAGAAATTGACATATCCAAACCAATAAAGAACAATACATAGTTTTTTTTTTTTATATAATAGTTTTAAGTATTATCCTGTAATTTTCTACATTCATTCTAAATGTATAAGTTCCTACGCTTATTTCCAACAGCCACACTAAAGACTTGTAACATTACAAGGCACTTTCTTGTTAACCATGTTGAATAACGCTACCAAATTAGGAAATGATAATTCTATAAAAATTAACGAAACAAGCATATGCTTAAACCAAATTAACACACATTTAATGAAGATTACAAGTTCGAATATTATAATAACACTATCAGGTATATTAACCAAAAACTATAACTATAAGGAAGGAGTTTGTTATTAAAAATGTAATATGATAACTTATGTCTCATCAATGATTGACACCTTAGTACCTGCTTCCCGGATTGGATCCATTTGCCATTGACCCACTCCCGGTGAACCCGCAAACAAGAAACCTCACTTTCAATCAATCCGAAGGACTATGAAAAGTCACATAAATCCTAGAATTATCGACAACTCTGGTAATGACACCTGTCCACCACCCATCCTTGTAAAATGCATCAACACCGTCGTTGAGCTCGAAAGACTGATTTTTTTCAGAATCCAAGGGAGGTGAAGGGCGAATAAATTCCAAGTCAAAGTATTCACTCAAGGACTTTGACCCATCTTCATCTAAAAGATCTTTGTATTCAACATATTTTTTTTGTGGGCTTCTTTTTTGATGACCTAGATTTGGGACACGGATCCATGATTGCGAAGGCAAACCACACACCTTTGAAGCCTTTTTCGTCGGAGGTCACTCCGACCGATGAGCCTTTGGTGAAATTGTGTAAGACACTCGGCTGCGCAGCGGCACCACCCATTTACCACCCATTTTGCTGCTCTTTAATTTTAGGTCATGATCTCAAATACTACTAACCTTGAGGCCATGTTTGGTATACGGGAACGTTACTTTGAGAATGGGTATCTCATTCCCATACCCATCATACCTATGTTTGGTGTCGTTTTTACTAATTTATTTAATCTGGTAATCTCATTCCCACTAATGAAAGATACCCATCTAATGTGGGAATCTCATACCCATCCTGAGGTGTGGTTTTCTAATTTCCATTCCCCATAAATGTTTGGAAAAACAAAATTAATTTTTCTTTTACCACACATTCAATTTTTTAAAAAATAAATTCTCACTCTAAAAATTTAGCACTCTCTCTCAAAAACTTTGACAATTTCTCTCTCTATTTTTATATTTTTTTTGTACTTTCTCTTTTACAAATTTGTCAACTTTTTTTTCTCTTTTTAAAATATTTTTCATGATACCTATCTACAATATTTCATTTTCTCACTCTCTTTTTTTGTCTCATCTTAAAATAAAAATAATTTCTATAAATTTTTTAAATTTATTCTCTAAGTATTTATTTTATCTCTCAATTTTGTTTTCCATGATCATTTTTTTTCCCTTTCTCTAATTCCTTTTTTTAACTCTTTCATTTATTTTATATTTTATTTCTCTTTCAAAAAAAATTAACTTCTTAATTAGAATTCTCTAACTACTGATTAAAATTTCTATTATCTTTAACTATATATGAAACACAATAAAATTATATTTTAAGAGTTAATAATTGAATCTATACTATTAAATTGAGACTTTTGTGTAACAGATGGAATATTATATACATTGTCACTATTTTTATAATTTTTGCTATCAATCATATAAAGATCAAGATTTTAAAATTATTTTTTGCTAAAGTGATATAATAAATATTTCTATTTTTAAAATCAATAATGATTATAGAATTTTTTGAGAAATAAGACGTAATAATATTTTGGTAAGCGATTCCCGTCACTACATTTCCAATTACGAGAATGGGTACGAGAATGGGAATGTTTCATTCCCAACATTCCTGGACCTTTGATATCCATGTATGCCATTCCTATTCCCATCACCACATTACCGTGCGCCAAACATGGCCTGAGTTTTATTTTCTTCTTTTCTTTATTCATTTATTTCTCAGAAAGAGTCAACGGTGCCACACAATGTTGCGCTTTTTCCAAAGGGTAAAATGCATGTAACCTGTGGTTAAAAGTGTTACAAATAACCACCTGTGGCTCTTCCTTCAAAATTAACTACGTGTATTCTAGTCGCCCATAAGCGAGTCATTTACCCAACGATAATCTAAACCTTTAAATATCTAAATTACCCTTTAAATTCTATTCTTGCTTATTTATTCTTCACTAGATTTACTTCTTCTCCGTAACTATTTCTTCTTAAGAAATTAACATAGCTATGCAGAACACAGTAAACGAGGATTGGATTATACATACATACGAACCAAACCCACTTGTGCAATTTGATGGCACTAGTACCACAATAGGGGTGAATGAGATATTCTAATTTTGCTTTATATAATTCTATATAAATTAGTAAAACCATGTGCTACTAATTTAACCTCCATTCAATGAATATTAATAGTTCCTAAGAGTATTATAATGATGCTATCAGCTCAGAATATCATTCAAAATACATAATAAGATAACTTGCATCTCTTAATAAATAGTAACAAAGGGAAACCTCTATTCAGAAATAAGAGTATCCTTTTACATAATACAAGAAAGTAATGAACTCACATGACCAATATGAAGATAACACCTGATAAAACTAGACATCTACTACAACGTCCCCACCGATTTCTTATTTTCTTTTATCTTAAGCCAACTACCTTCAGGATATTCTTCACATTCTTTCCTTACCACTAAACAAACACAGATATATCTTACTGATTTCCGAAATTGGAAGATATGTCACTATAGTTTGGGCTAATCATTTGCATTTCCTAATAGTAGGCATCTGGACAAATAAGGTGACTGTTGTTACTCCTTCTATTACACAAAAAGACTCCCGTTTCTCGATAAACAAGAAAAAAAAAAATCAAAATCAAAATTGTTCCACAAAGAAAGTACCTCTTTTATTGATTATATTATACAATGCTACAATGTTGTTAAGAATTGCAATTAAATTATGATGCCACTACCATTAAACCAAAAAACAATTATTTTAGGGTTAAAACATGGAAAAAAAACAAATTCTTAAAATCACCATATATGGAAAGAAAACAATGATATAACAATCCATATCAAATAAGACACTTATCTTAAAAATCTTATAATTTAAACTTATCCCCAAAAAAAAAAAAAAAAAAAAATTAATGAGGCCACAAATGCTACTACCTTCAATTTGAGACCTAATTCATTTCATATGAATATCACATATTTGTGAAATGTTACCATTGGAAGCGTGAAGATCAGCAACGAAGAAGCTTAGTACCTGCTTCTCGGGTCGGACCCATTTGCCACCGACCCATTCTTGATGAACCCGCAGCTCAGAAATCCCGAACTCAATCAAATCCGGAGGGTTCTGAAACGTCACGGCAACTCTAGAATTATCATCAAGAACTCTGGTGATGACACCTGTCCACCACCCATCCCTGTAGAACGCATCAACGACGTCGTTCAGCTCGAAAGACTGGAGCTTTTCAGTATCCGAAGGAGGGGAAGGGCGTACGAATTCCAAATTGACGTGTTCTCTCAAGGGCTTCTTGCCATCTTCGTCAAGAAGGGTATGATACTCGACGTATAGCTTTGAGGGCTTCTTTTTGGGACAAGGGTCTATGACTCTTGCGACGAACCAGACCCCTTTGAAGCCTTCTTCATCGGTGCTCACTTCAACTGCTGAGCCTTTGGTGAATTTGTGTGAGAGGCTACTAGTAGCAGAGCTAACCATTTCAGGTGCTGTTACTGTTTAGGACAATTTCCAAAACCGAAACCCTAGATATTTTAGGTTCTTTTTATTTGTTCATTTAATTTTTCAACTAAATTTAGAGTTGCCACATCGGTTTTGACTTTTGTATCTGTGGATGTGCGTGAAGTTGTCAACTTTTGACTACTTCTGTAGCAAAAGAAATGGAAAGTTGGAAGGGAAGTTTTATTGTGAACTTAATTAAATGCTCATAAGCATTTAGGTGTTGGTACACAATTTTTGTGCTATAGGAGCAAAATAAAATCAGTTAGTATTTTTATATGTTATAAAATTAAAAATATATATCTTTGATCTTTTTAATAATATGTAAAATTTTAAAATTAAAAATTTATATAAATTTGTTCAAGTATTTAGCAGACAAGAGTTTGTACAATACATTATGTAGACATGTAACTTTTATCATTTTGCTTTTTGGAGGTGATCTAACAAATATTATTGTCACTCTACAAAAACGTACATAAAATTTCACCTCGTACGGTGTTTTGTTTAGTTCTTTCGAATTTGAGAATTCTCTCCCTTTTTCCACAAACTTAGACCAATTTTGTCATATTTTCATTTTTGAATTTAACGCTATTCTTTTTATTATTATCAAACTCGTATATTCAAAATCTTGAACACCAAATACTGAAAACAAAATCCACAAAACTTATTTGCATTTTTTCAAAATTGAGTTTCTTGAACACACACACACAAAATTAATAAACTATGAAACTTTTATTATCATTTTTATTTAAACAACAATTACTATTTCTAATTAATTTAATATTATTATTTTCTAATTAATAATTTTAATTTATAAAAATGTTTAAAATTTTATGTGTATGTCTATTTTACTTTTTGTTATTTTTTCTAATATAAATTGTACTAGATTTTATTCAAAATTTTAATTATATTTACAATAATATTACATTATAATTATTATAAGAATACGAATTTAGTAATTGCTATGGTATATGAAATTATTTATATTCCAATTAATAATTTTAGTTTATATATATTGTTCAAATTTTTTTTCTCAGGTAAGTTTTATTTACACTATTTATTCTACTATAAGTTGTAATATATTTTATTATTAACTTTAATTTTATTTAAAATGACATTATATTATAATTATTATAAGAATATTGTGACACCCCCAAATCTGGGCATCCACACCCCGACTTGGGTTGCCAATTTATTATTAAATTCATGTCTTACAAA
>JAUMHB010028468.1:0-22642 GCA_032359685.1 Pittosporum tobira | reverse complement strand
AACTCCCATACCACCAACTGATGTAACATCCACCGGATCCTGGTCCGCTGATTTTGTAATAGCGATTTTATCACCGTTGATCTCTTTCACCAATTCGTCAATCTTACGAAATTGATATGGCCATCTTGCATTATATAGAAACTGGCGAAGATCAAACCTATTGTCCTCTGGTGAGTAGCTCTGCATAAAGTAAGGAAGGTAAAATGTTTTTTTTTTTAATTAAAAGAATTATTTTTAATAAGAAACTAAAATCTTAGAGATTGGGAGTACCTCGGCATGATAAGAGGGGGTTAATACAGTCATTTTATGTCGATTGATCGAATAGTACTTGAAGAAGTATTTCACTTTATCGGCAACCTCTGATGGAGTAAACTTTGCACCCCATTTATGACACAGATTCTGTAACAAAGACGAACCAAAGGATAAGAAAGCAATTGTTGCGATCCAAAATTTAACCCACATGGCTTAGAATTTGAATAAATGAACGTCAAGAAATGATGCCCGTATCCTTTTATATCAATAAATCAGTACAACAAAAATATTTTTTTAAGAAAAAACACAGAAATTGTACAGGTCTTTGGCAACATGCACCATGGATCCATGGTCTAATACTCCCTCCACTCCAAAACTAGAGATATCTATGTGTATTAATGAGTACATTTGTGAAATCTTAAAATTCAAATTTGAAGTGAATTTATTTCACTTTGATTGATGTCAAAGTCAATAAACTACAAATAAAATAATACTACGTACAAACTTTGAAATTTTGAAAATTTAACAAATTTATATCATAATTTGAATTTTAGGATTTCACCAGCCAAGTATTTGCAAGTTATGACCCTCATAAGCCTAGTTGATATAATCTCATGGAAAAGACTTGGATTTGAGAGATTTGGGATATATCTAATCTAATAGAAAAATCCTCCAAAAGATCATGTATGGCAGCTCATATAGATCCTAATAATTTCTTCTAAGCGACTAAATGAAACCATAGTCAGTATGTAACCCTCAGGGGTATAGATGTTTGACTTCAAATGCAAAATGATACTACAATAGAATATGGGATACACAATTTTGTAACTGGTCAAGAACCATTCTGCCTGGATCGGTTGCCTTCACAGCTAATATCTCACTACCTCAATTTACAAATAGAACATTCGTACACTTGAGGGATAACATCAATTTTTGGCTGTTCTATAATATCCTCATAGGGTTTTATGCAAATGTAATCAATTTATCTATAGCTAAAACAAACCTGGAACATGGATAAGGGACCGCAACGGAATATCTTACGCAACCTTCCATAGACCGAAAGTTCCTCATATGTCATTCCCATATCCACTTCATCAAGCTGTTTCACCAGAAAATAATGGTCTCATAAACCCCACAAAAAGAGAAGAAATTACCACAGCGCCAATAGAATGATTTATAAATCAATTTCCAAGAGAGTCAAATGCACAAGAAGAAACTCATCCGGGTCAGAGTAAAATAGTGTACCTGGCTGTAGTTGGATCGAATAGGCTCCAGCTCAGCAGTGGGTGGAGCAGCTTCGACCTCTGCCAAGGATGAGTAACCCAGATGGATGGCAGCCCAACGCAGGAAAGTTCGGAGGTCCTGCTTACTTATACTTCCAATTGGATTTATATCAGCTGAACTGCAATCATACTATACCATAAATAGATTCGATACAAGTACCATTAGCGCAAGCAAACCACAAGCGAAATATTAGTAATTTAGCATTCTAGAGGGTGCTGCAGGCTTGAAAACAAATTATTAACAATTATATCAGAGGACCAACTGAAGAAAGACTGAAGCTTTAATAAAACATTCAATGCAAAAATGTGAGGGTAAGAGGTACAGGGCATGACGCTCATATGGAACAGTATTTGTTTTTGGTAAAACTTGAAACTTCATTTGCATTGCCTGTAGACTTGTTTATTTTTTTCAAAAGTCGCTACTACGTGAGGCAGATTTAAATAAAATGGGTCAACTTTAAGTCATATCAAGCATGCAATATTTATTTGTTATATATATGAAATAGGTGAATGTTGTAGTATACCTTTGTGAGATAACCGCGCAATCCTTCATCCACATTGGAGCTACCTAAAACCAGATAAAAACCTTGTTTGTTATGGACCCATGGCAAGAGTGATGCTAACATAAATGCCAACACCATTCTGATCCGAGCTTGAATGTTCTGCAACCCTAAGTTTTCAATATTTGATCCTCCATCTATCTGCAATAACCAGAAGAAAAATAGTGACTGTTAAGATGCAGTCACTCAGACTAGTTAATAATATTCCCTTAGTTCCCCAAAAATAGCCCATTTATGAATAGATATTTGTTCGACAAGAAACAGTCCCATTTTTAATGATGGTAGTTTAGGATGACAAAACGTCCTAAAGTCTAACATCACAATTTCCCTATAATGTTACCTCTATTAAACTAAACACCCATTATAAATTAGTACCTGGCATGTAGAGACAAAGCTGATAAGAGGTAAACAGTGTAAAACAAATTTACTTGATATCCCTGAAGTTACCTTATAACGCGGTCGTTTTCCAGTAAGTCTTTGAAATAGAGAGAGCAAGGCAGAAACTACCCCATCTATGGAAACATCAAGATGCCATGATCCAATTTCATCTGCCAACACCTTTGCCCGAGTCTTCGTGGTTTCAGAGCTGTAAAGAAAGCCTTTGAATAAATAATATACCAAAATTTTTATGGAAAGCACTATAAATGGCTAGCTTAAAGCCTAAAACAAAAGGCTCAAATAAAAGAAATGAGGAATATCTAATCAAGCACAAGTGACAGATTGGTCAGCCTTAATTATGCATACCTATTTTCCGAACCCATGAATACTGTGTAAAATATGCGTTTGGCAAATTCTCTGCTGTCAGTTGGAAACTGTCCATCGATGTATTTACCAATTCTTATAGCATCAGCTTTTACTTGTTCGTCTCCATTTTCAATTTCTGCATTAAATTATGCATTATTACGGGGAATTGGACTTTAAAATGAGTAACAGTTATACAAATGACACTATCAGGTTCATTACTGATTAGTGATTACTCCCAAGAGTTAAAACAGATTGTCTTTTGCAGTACTAGACCAACACTATACTATCAGAGCAAAAAAACTAACCTTTTACCACGAGCTGGCACATGCAACCAACAATAGCAGCTACGGAGGAGCTATCGGCCCCACCAGAAAGAGGAAGTAAGAATCCAGAAGCTCCACTTCTTCGTAGATAGTCCCATAGCCAGCACCCAGGTCCAAAAGCTATTTCTTCTTCAGGAGAATGATACTTAATCTAAAGATGGCAGAAACACAGGTTTTATGCCTTGGATTGGCAGAAGAATGACACTTAAATTCTCATTGATTTGTTGAACAACAGCAAGGAAGAAGATGAAAATACAAAATTTATCAAACAAATGAAAATAGAAAAGCGTTACAGAACATATGTTAAATATATACTCTTATGCTTCAATATAAAATCTTATTCCTTTAGCTATCTATTAGAAAATAATAATAAAAGAAGTAGCGAGTGCTAAAATTGTGGTCTTGTCATCAAATATTCTTGATCCGGATGAATCTTGCCGAGCACGAACTGACCTTTAAAGGACTTGAAAGTGACATTTGGAGTTTAAAAGACTGGCAAAGCTTGTAAGGCACTGAAACAGAAGATACTTTTGGTTTGCTACTTGCTTGCTCTTGAAAACTACTTATGGATCCTCTAAGACTTGCAACCTGCCATTGTGCACATTAAAAAAATACTTTAAGAGTCAAAATAAGAAACAGAGTCATCAGAATATCCTGATTTAAATGTTCCACAAATATGATTAACAGGAAAACAAAGATTATTAAGTAAATTAAATCATACCGCATCTAGATCTATTTGAGCAACCACTACCTCCACATCTTTCAAGGAAAACTGTGAGCCTTGTGCAACGACATCTCCATTTACAACAATACAAGAACATCCATCTGCAACATATCAAATATTTACTAAAAGCTCGTTTGTTAATTACAAGTCTACACAATATTAAAATTTAAGAAAAAAAGGAAATGGCGACACAAAAGGACAATGAAGCTAAAACATGTGAATTTTATATCTTATGTGGGGTTGCTTTAATTCTTTATTTTATTTTTTTTGATAAGCAATGGAATATTAACAACTAAAATTAAAACATGGCAAATCATTAAGGGAATGCCATCTACCATAGTAAAGGCGACCACCATCACATCCTTGGTGATTGCTGTACATGTAAACACCTCCTCGAGTATGTGTAGCGCCTATAAAAGCACGGAGGCGAAGATCAAGCTTTCGTAGTTGGTGGTGGCTCCCACTAGCATTCAGAAATACTTCAACACCATTCAATGCAAGCTCAGTGTGAGGAGGTATAGGAGTAAAAAGCTCTTCACAAACTTCAGCCGCAACAGCTCTGATGATAAAAGGGATGCTCCAAAAATTAGAATTAAAGACCATAACAAAGTAAAAAGAGTAGCATAGTGAAACAGTGCCTTACATATCTAGAAATTGAATGTATCCATAACCAAAAGGCACAATTTGCTGTGACATAGCCTCAGAAATATCGGTTGGTAGCTGAAAGTCCACGAGCTGGTCTGTATGTTTCCATGTGGTAAACCATCGGAGTTCCCTGTAGTTTCCATCATTGGCTAGCCACATTTTGGGGCGTATCATGATAATTTTTCGGTTTAGACATAAGACTTGACAATTGTACCGTTCAGACCCTTTTATAATTGGCATACCAAAACTACACAAAATGCCATTGGTCCAGTCACCAACTAAAAGCTCTTTCAAACATTCCCACCTACAAATGAAATCATATTTCCCAAATTCAGCTCCTCAATGTAACATTTAAATGCAATCGAAACACTGATAATATAAAAATTACTCTCACTTTCCCATGAAAACTTGTACGATGTCAAATTGAGCATTTTTAGAATAAAAATTTATAGTATTTCTTACAATTACGGGCAGAGGAACTATACGCATAAGTAACTACATGGAGTTCATATTAATTTCGATGTTCAAGATTGAAATTTTAAAAACAATATGCTTAATTATTAGTTTTAATAATTGTCAATTTAAGTTGAAAAGTCAAACTAGACCACCAGCTTTATCATGTTAGAGAGGCAAGCTTTATGGGATACGAGGAGTACCAGACCTATTTTGACGTCAAACCAGTCATTTTTAGAATTTGTAATTAAGCATTGGAATTACTAGTAAATTCAATGTAGTTTCTATATAATTATGGTACCAAACTCCCAATTTTGATTCTAAGAATAGTCAATTTGAGCTGAAAAATCATATTAGGCCATTTTATGGGACAGTATATACAGTAGAAAAATTAAACAGAGAGAATGGAAGTTAGTTACGCATGAGTAACAGTGTCGAGTTCCAAAAAATGGTCTTCGCAGCCATAGCCAGTAATTTCGAGCTCAGGGCCAAGCCTAATGGCAGCGCCTGCTTCTTTCGCCCTAGATATGGACTCCTTGATGTTCTTCATATTGCAATCGAAATCCATGGCCCATTGATTCAAATTGCAGGCTGCAACCTTCAACAGTCTCATTCTCAATCAAATCCCCAATTCTAGTTTTAGCAGAAATCGAAATCAATACTGCGGTTGTTTGAAGACAAGATTCTGACAGATATATTGGACTGCTTGTGGAATTAGATTCTGTTTGGAGGAGGAAACTTAATATTACGAAATTCTTGCAGTCAAGTCCCACGAACGTGTTTGACACTCTTTGAGAACCACACGTCATAACAGCCTGACGTAACGGTAGGGTTTGCTTGACTCGCAGGGTTAACGATGTTTAAACTGTAAAGAAAAGAACAATTATTTTAAATAGGTTTTATTCTTGACTTTCCTATTTTAGGTTAGATTACTTCAAAATAATATTTTTGTTTTAGTGATTGTTTAAGCACAATATAGTTTATAATTTATTTGTTAATTAAAATATATTATAAATTAAAAAAAAATATTAATTATTTTGTAAAAATAAGTTAATAATATTATTATATTTAATTTATAATTTTTTTAAATTAATAAAAAACAAATTTAAGATAATTTATTTTTTAAAATCAAATGTAATTAATTTAAAATAAAAAAGTTATTCTTTAGAAAAACAAACAAAAGTAACAATAAATAGAGTGAAACGACCTATTTTTGCCCTTTGAATGCTTTACATGTTGTTTTGAAACCTCTCGATTTATGTGATTTCTTGATTTTCTCTTACTTCGATTGATTTAAAAATTCTAAAATTCGTTTTTTTTTTTTTTTTTACTTTTCATACGAGTATTTATTTAAAACCTTTTTTTTTTCTTTCTTATAATGTCTCTTTTCTTTTAAATTTTTTAAATCTTCTAAAAATGACTGTAATGTCAAAAAAGATGCTGAAAAATTCGAGATAGTAAAGATTTATTTCCTAGTTTCTAGACAGATGTTGAGCCAATTATCTTCACTCTTTAAATTGGGCTATATTTTTTTATTAAATTTAACAACTTAAATGAAATATTAAAGTAAGAAAATAATTTAAAACAAATTAAATTAGAGGGGTAAATCAAGAAAAGGTAAAATGCAAAGAAAGAACGAAACAATTGTTGACAATTTCAGCAGCTTTAATCAATTTTTTTACTCTAATCTTCAAAATATTCTTTTGAATTCCAAACAGGATTTTATTTTATAAATTAAAAAAATTGTTTAACTTTTTGGAATTGAAAAACATATCTTTAGAATTAACTTGTAAATTTTATATTTTAAACTAAATATAAAATAATTTTTATTAATCAATTTAATCATAAATATTTTAATGATCCTTAATAAACTAAGATTCACAAAATTATTATTTTAAAATGAAAAAACGGTTAATATTAAATTTGTAAAGTCCATATTAAGTTAAAATATGTGAATAAAAGAATGATTTAAAAAAGTTCAAAATGAGAATGAGAGATCATTTTGTAATTGACCCATAGTTATCAGAATCAGACCGGATATTAAATTGGTCGAGGAATTGGTTCAGGAGTTTGTTGGTTTAACCGGCGGTTTAACCGGTTGAGTCGGATTTACATTTTTAAATAACAAAAAATATATTTTATATGTTAAAATTAATAATAACACTATAAAATCACATATTTTAACTATAATATAAAAATTCGTACCAAAAAAAGAAAAAATAAAATCAAAATAAAGTATTAAATATTATATAAAATAATCATAATAAGACTTAAACTTAAATATCATACAAAATAACCACCATATAATCTTAAAAGGTTAAAAGTTTTTAGTCATGCTAAACTTAATAGAAATTTTCTTAATTATACAAAATCGTGTCAATTTATCAAATTATCAACTATTTTTGCAATTTATTTAAATACCATCCGATATTGTCTAATTCTAAATAGTATAATTATTTATTCGGTAAAATAATTATATTATGTTAATTTAATGTCCGGGCTATGGTATAACCGGTTCAACCGGCCGGTTTATAACTATGAATTGAGTAGAACGTAGTTGTGGAAATTGGCGAAGTGCGGAAGCCCAAAGTGTGATTTTACCTTATAGCCTAGACGAGTTTAGCTGGTCCACGCAAAACCCGGCGGTTGGCTGAGGCTACATAAAGATATTAATTTTTTTTTCCTCCACAACCAAATCTCGCCGGGGAGAAGATGACTGAAGTAGCGAGCTCTGTTGTGCAAGAAGTACTAGGGCGGCGAGCCCTCGATGTAGATCAGCCAATCATAGATTACATAGTCAACGTTCTAGCCGACGATGATTTCGACTTCGGCGTGGAAGGCGAAGGCGCTTTTGATGCCTTGGGAGAACTTCTAATCGATTCCGGCTGCGTTACCGATAGTACGGAATGCCTTACAGTAAGAACCCTATCTTTGTTCATTCGTGTGTGTATATATATCACTATTACTTAAATAAAATTCATGAATTTGTACTTATATATCTGTTCACTCATACGTATATTATCACTGTTAATTGCAGAATTTCGTGAATTTGTAATATCATAGTTAGTGTTACGTTGGTGTGTGGATATGGCTCAAAATTGATTTGTTGATCGTAAGAAAATTAAGTGTTGGATATTATGTTACTGTGTCCTTAAGTATCACAATTTCTTATCATGCCACCACTACTAACTGAACAGTCATTATATCTTGGGGAAATATAGAGATAAAAATGTATCCTTGAAGCTTGTATACTAATGGGACTCTTTTGGGGAACGGAAGGAACTGTCTCTTGTCATTAGCTACTGTTTAAAGCAAGCTTTATATGGTGTCAAAAAATGATGACATGTTCTTATCCTCCTTACCCCCACAAAAAAAAATATCGGTTTGGATTGATATTGAAAGTTTATTGCAGGTCTGTAGCAAACTTTGTGATAAATTTGGGAAGCATGGATTAGTTAAAGCTGCACCAGTAATGAGAAGCCTTGCAATGCCCTTGAGAATGAATGATGGGATGGATGAAGAGGAGGCTCCAAAGAAGAAGCCTGAGGTGGTGGATGGTCCTTTGCTAACTGAACGGGACAAATTAAAGCTTGAAAGAAGAAAGAGGAAGGAAGAGCGTCAAAGAGAGGTAAAGTATATGATAACTTTTGAGTTTGGAGCATAATATATGACCATATATATTTTTTAATCTCATAAATATGAGTCATTGATATATCCATATGCATTTGTATGCCTGATTGGGTATTAAATTTGTACTTGCCCAATGAAATGACTTAATAATGCTTAACATGATTGGGTCAAAATTATCCCACTTCATAAGCTTCCAAAGTTAAATAGAGTAGGTGATTGAGATGCATCATTATTTAGTTAGTGTAGTTCTTGCTTTCTTATTTAAATAATGATTTTTTTTGGAGATGCATGACTTTGTACTTATTGCTTTCTTATACTATTAATGATAATCTCTTTATACAGATGCAATACCAAATGCATTTAGCTGAAATGGAAGCAGCCAATGCTGGAATGCCTGTTATATCTGTCAACCATGACAATAGTGTCGAGGGGCCAGCTGTCAGGGATATCCATATGGAAAACTTCAATGTATCTGTTGGTGGCCGTGATCTCATAGTTGATGGTACTGTAACACTTTCTTTTGGGCGACACTATGGTGAGTTTAATCTCCACTCTCAATGTACCTATTATCTGATAAGTGGCATGGAATAAATAACAAAGCAATCCCATTGTGAATATTTTTTTTAAATGCATAATGTTGTATTTTCTATGTTTTCACAGGCCTTGTTGGAAGAAACGGTACAGGGAAAACAACTTTTCTCAGGTACATGGCTATGCATGCCATTCCTGGTATTCCTAAGAACTGCCAAATATTACATGTAGAGCAAGAAGTTGTCGGTGATGACACATCAGCCTTACAATGTATCCTTAACGCTGACGTTGAAAGAGCCCAACTTTTCGAGGATGAAGCTAATCTACTCGAATTACAGGTTGTTGACAATAAGACAGCCTTTGTTGCTGCAATACCTATGTTTCCTTTTTTACCCTTTCCTTTTTGATGAAGTACATGCGTATTTACTTATTTCTAATGGACCCTCATGACAAAATTGTGATTCTTCTGAAGAGAGAATTGGAGCTCAATGATGCAAGTGGAAATAATAAAGGGGACTCAAATGGGGAAGTCGAGAACAATAATATTGCAGAAAAGCTTGAAGCGATATACAAAAGGCTTGAGTTCATTGACGCTTATTCTGCTGAGTCACGTGCAGCTTCCATTCTTGCAGTCAGTTCCCAAACCTACATGCTTTAAATATCTTTCGGGACTTGATCTTGGAATAAATCTAGTACTTTGCTTAGTAAATTTTAGATACGAAAATAATGATATTACTTTCTTGACACTTTTTATGAATCAGTTATATATTACGTTATTACTAAATGTTCTGACTAGAAAAGTTTCAGGGTCTGAGTTTCACTCCAGATATGCAGAAGAAGGCAACAAGAACCTTCTCTGGAGGATGGAGAATGCGAATAGCTCTTGCTCGTGCACTGTTTATTGAGCCTGATCTTTTACTTCTTGATGAACCTACGGTATGATTTTTCCATTCCATTTTTATATTTCAATAGAGCATAATCAAGTAAAATTTCACTTTTCGGATAGAAAACAAAAAAGAGAAAGGATTAAAGAAATGATGGTAAAAAAATTGAGTACGAAAATTTTCATTTACGCACTTGTATGTGACAGAATCATCTTGATCTTCATGCTGTGTTGTGGCTGGAATCTTATCTGGTGAAATGGCCAAAAACATTTATTGTTGTTTCTCATGCTAGAGAATTCTTGAACACGGTATGGCACTTGCTCTTTTAAACATTTCTCTTTAGAAGATTTGTGTATATACTTCTTATAACTTCTATGCACTTCTCCATAACTGTTTTCCTCAGGTAGTCACAGATATTCTCTATCTGCAAGGCCAGAAAATGGCAGCCTATAAAGGAAATTATGATACGTTTGAGAGGACTCGAGCTGAACAAATGAAGAACCAGCAGAAAGCATTTGAAGCAAATGAACGGTCAAGGGAACATATGCAGGTCTTCTGTTGTCCCTCTAGTAGTAGAGAGTTAATTCTCACGTTTCTTAATATACAATTTGCTAATGTTTTATTTTTTTTGGTTTCTGTTTTAATGTTTCAGACATTCATTGATAAATTTCGCTACAACGCAAAGCGTGCATCACTGGTCCAGTCGAGAATTAAGGTACACATTACCATTGGGTGTTTTGTGGTTCATGCTATAATAATAACGCCTCTTTTTCTTTGGCCGGAGTTGACCCATTGCCCTTATCTTCTATTTTCCCCACTTTGAATTTGTCAGGCACTGGATCGGTTGGGTCACGTGGATGAAGTTGTTAACGACCCTGAGTATGAATTTTCTCTTTTGATTTTTGTGATTCATATTTAAAGTTCTGAAACTTCTACATTGTTCTTTTTTTTTCAGCTTTCCTATTTGGTATATTAATTATGTTTTTGTGTCTCCATGGTATGCAGCTACAAATTTGAATTTCCAACTCCTGATGACAGACCAGGCGCACCTATAATAAGTTTCAGGTTCAGCTTACATTAGACATTATTACGTTAAAGTTGTATTTTATTTCAATGGTTTCATTTATGGGATCCATACACTTCTAGTTACATGCTTACATGAATGCTTCTTAAATTGCCTGAAGACCGATTATATTGCATGCTCTGATAGGGTGTTAATGAGAAGTATTTGATGTTTTGTGACTGTGATTGCAGTGATGCTTCTTTTGGATATCCTGGGGGCCCAATACTTTTCAAGAATTTGAATTTCGGAATAGATCTAGATAGTCGCATAGCAAGTGAGGATTTCTGCATTTGTTAGATATTGTTCTGTATTCTCGTATTTGTTTTGTCGAGCATATGTGTACAATTTTGTTTGCAGTGGTAGGTCCTAATGGTATTGGAAAGTCGACCATACTGAAGCTAATTTCAGGGGAGCTTCAGCCAAGCTCAGGGACAGTTTTCCGATCGGCTAAGGTATCTATTGATTTCATCTGCTTGATACATGATAGTAATTTTATGGGGGCCTCTTGCCAAAGCTTTCACAGGCCCCACCTTCTGGTGCCGTATCTACAAAATGAACGAGTATATTATTTGATTGCGGAAAACAGTAACCAAATTATACATATATTTTGTGAAAGTAAAAATATAGGAAATTGATTAAAAAAATAGAGACGAGAAGGTAAGGGAGAACACTTGGACACTTCCTGGGAAATGATTAACAGTTGACCAATTGTTCTGTGACAGGACTAAACACGGGATTCGTTGAAATAAATGGAGCCACGGTTTTGTACCATTTTATATTGTTCACTTCACGGACATAGTTGTCAGTCGATTGAATTTGCTTAAATTTCAGGGAACCAAATTATGACCATGATTTTTTTGGTCTTCTAAACTGTAAACTTTCATGTGGTACTTATGTGTATGAATTTGTTAAAGACTAAATTTGTCTCTACAGGTTCGCATTGCTGTTTTCAGTCAGCACCATGTTGACGGGCTTGACCTCTCCTCGAATCCCCTTCTTTACTTGATGCGCAGCTTTCCAGTGAGTTTTTTCGCTACAATATTTAAGTTTCTTATTTACCTTTCTTTTGTCGTGAGTTCTGGTGGGCAATTTATTTGTTGAGAATGTATTGATAGCATTTATTTATTTGTTGAGAGTGTATTGATAGCAACTTATTTGTTGAGAGTGTATTGATAGCATTTTATTTGTTTAGAGTGTATTGATAGCAATTTATTTGTTGAGTGTATTAATAATAATTTACAATGACCAAATAATACTCATAAATTTTCATGCCAATTACTAGTGGAGTATGTGGAGTATTACTTTTGATTTTGGTTGCTTGGTGCAGGGAACACCTGAACAAAAGCTTCGAAGTCACTTAGGTTCCTTTGGAGTGACTGGAAATCTTGCTCTTCAGCCTATGTACACCTTGTCTGGTATATTATTATTCCTTTTTGAATATCATAATACACTTTTAAGTCTGCAGATAATGAATTCATAATCTCTCTAAAACTTTTGCTTTGGAAACCCATAGGCCACCATATACGTGATTGATACAAATAGTTTTGTTCAACAGTATGCTCTAATATTCCTAGTCTTTTGTGCAAAATGTCTTGCCGATTGGGTAATATTACCGATGAGCTAGTCAGAGATAATTTTAATCTACTGCTTATAGCATGGTAACCTTCATTATGGCCTCTCAACTTATATATTTTTATAAAATTGAGTATCAATCAGGTGGTCAGAAGAGCAGGGTTGCATTTGCAAAGATAACCTTCAAAAAACCACACATTATACTGCTTGATGAGCCATCCAATCATCTTGTAAGTGGTTCTCTTATACTTTTGATTATATCGTGTATGTTTGCTATTCTTTATGTGGTCATATTATAATAAACTGCTGCACACTGATGCTTGGTCAAGCCATCTGAATGCTTAGAAAATTGTATATTTGCCTTTGAATCTGATTAATCACGCACAAGATTTTGACTATCTAAAAAAAAAAAAAAACACTATGTAATCAGCCATACTTCTATCAAATTCTCTATATTCATTTATACATCATACTAATCACACATGCATCACTTTGGAGAAAGCCGTCACACTTGTTTTGACCGTTACCTAGTGATTGGCGATACAATCCAAAACCTGGAAGTTTCTATATTTCAATTATAAAGGATAAAGTATTAAGTGCTATCTAATGGTATTTAAATCTTCATTAAAGTATTTTAGCTTTGTGGACCAGAGAGTTTTGGCCGGCACTTGCAAGACAA
Source organism: Pittosporum tobira (assembly GCA_032359685.1). NCBI lineage: Eukaryota > Viridiplantae > Streptophyta > Magnoliopsida > Apiales > Pittosporaceae > Pittosporum > Pittosporum tobira. The sequence goes on along the minus strand of JAUMHB010028468.1, from coordinate 9,299 downwards.
AAATGCCTTTGATATTATTACTAGTAACATTTCTCTGGACCTGGGTTTATACATTATTATTGTCATTTGAAATGTAGGATCTGGATGCTGTGGAAGCATTAATTCAGGGTCTTGTTCTGTTCCAAGGAGGCGTGCTCATGGTATTGCATCTCTTCCAGTTATTTCAGTTTGAAATAGGAATAGATCCTTTGTAAGAAAAGATTCCCATTTGCAAAATTTACAAATACTGAGGATAATTTTTGATTCCTTGTTTACCCTTGAATAATGAATGTTTAGTGGTGGTGGCATGATAACATAATTGTTATCGTAAAACAAGAGGACATTGTGTCATTTTGTATTATCACCAATAAAAAAGGAAATCTTTTTTTGGAACCATTTTTTTTGGGGAAGTAATATGTTTAGGACTTCATTTTACGTGCTGTGCTGATCTTTGTTTACTTGAACAGGTGAGTCATGATGAGCATCTGATATCTGGAAGTGTTGATCAGCTGTGGGCTGTATCTGAAGGCAGGGTCTCACCTTTTGATGGGACTTTCCAGGATTACAAGAAATTACTCCAGTCCTAGATTAATACTTTGCAACTAAATTATGCTAGCAGATGACCGTTTGGCTAAAGAATTTTTTTTTTTTTTTTGGGTGAGATCCAAATACTACCAACTCCTTGCAGAACAATGATGTATGGAAGTTTCTTCGTAATCGCAAATATGAGAGATTATATATTGAAGAGTGGTATTTTTTATTTTTTTTGGGTATAACTTGCTACACAATGCATTCGAGGATGACACAATTCATTCGGCGAGGTTCTATTACAGATAGGTTAGGAGTCCAACTTTCTTTAGTCAAAACAGCAGTTTACTAGTCCTTAAATGAAATACTAGGTCCATTAGAAAGAGCTAAAATAGGCCTGATTTCGTTGTAATGAAAGAAAGGGGAGTGGAAGGAAGCTGATTTCGTGGGACCGTACCCCTGTGCTCTGAATTTTGATGTTTGTAAGGTGGTCAAGTTTCCTAGAGGTCTTGTTCAGTCGGCGCATGTGTTAGCTAACCTAGCGGTTAGGAGCCAAAATGATGGAAGGCATAGAAGCTGCTGGAGATACTTGTGCATCTAGGGAATTGAACCTTCGTCAGTACCAGGGTAGGGTACTATGGTACCCCTACACCAGATGCATCTCATCTGGAAAAGAATCAATGACGTATTTCATTTGCTTACAGTTCAATTTTTCTCTGAACTCGCTCTCTTATCAATTACTACGCTTACATCTGTGTTGGGGCTTGATCCCTATCAACCGCTGTGCTTCCATCTGTGCGTGTGGTGGGGATTATTTTGTTTTTGTTTTTGTTTTTGTTTTTTTTTGTGTGTGTGTGTGTGTGTTGTGTTTGGTGCGTGTTTGGGGTTGGTTTGGTTGGGGATGTGTTTTGGCGTGTAGTTAAGCTACACACAGATTAGCATAGGGTAATTATACTCGAGTAGATCTATTGTGGCAATATTCTCTCAATTCAATTTATATTATTTTAATTAAAAAATGTTCGCCTATTTAGCAAGAGATAATATTTTCTAAAATATTTTTCATCATTTAAGTGGGTAGAAGGAGATACTTGAGTGTAGTAATAAATTGTGTATTTTTTAAAAAATATTTATCATTTTTAATAAAAAAAAGTGTGAATAGTACAAAAAATAGATAATCAAAATAAAGTAAAAAGGAAAGAGAATAAATAAATTTAAACAAACAAAAAAGACAAGTGTTATTTCACTTGTTACAAGAGAATCTACTTTTAAGGATAATGTATTGAAGAAATTAAAGTGACTAAAATATTACTAATTTTTATAACAAATCTACTGCAAAGCACAAAACGGTTGAAAATAAATAGACAAAAACGACATAATTTATGTGAAAATCTAAATCAAAAAAATTATAGACAAAAAAAAAAAAATTTTTTAATATATTAAAAAATAAAGAATACAATATATATAAAAAAACATTCAATACAAATTAGGACGGTCCTAATCTTCCATTCATAACTAAACATCATTTCTTTTTCATCTTTCGAATTGACATAAATTTTATTTTGGCTCTAAATCAACAAACGAATCATTAATCATTATAAGAATTTGAGACAACACTTTGACTAGTCTAATGTGATTTGGTGCATTAATTTTGATTTTGAAGGCAGAATCATTATTGCTTTGACTATAATAATTAGCTGACTATGGCAAAGTTACCTCCTCGTGGTGCGCGCTTCTTACGATTGCGCATGATATCTGATGGACAATGACCCTTTAATGATGTTCATCTTAGGATAATTTAGCTATGTACTATTAATCATGAATCATAATGAGTTCGCCAGGCTGATACGCCATCGGTAGAGTCCACCGAAGAAAAATACTCCTTCAATTTGACCTCTTTACAGTATTCCATCTATTCTAAAACTAATTTTACTTATAATTTAATACACTACCACATTTGTTAAATTTTAAAAATTAAAATTTGAATTGATTGCATTTTATTTTGACTAATATTAAAGTTACACTTCACATAAAATATTAATATTTATAAATTTAAAAAATTTAAAATTTTATATGTATGTCATAATTTGAATATTAAAATTTCATAAATTTAATTTGATAAAATTCAAAACGATATCTAATTTTATAATTGAGATCCAAGGACCAGGGCAGTACAAGTTATATTAATTGGTTGGTACAAAGTAAACTGGAAATATACGGGTAAACATGCATGCGAAGGTAATTTTACGTCGGACATGGGATTCTCTCAAGATTGGGTTTGACCTATGTTCTTCTCTTTCCATTGTGTTTGCTGAGACTTGGTATGATTTTGTTTGTCTTGTGGCGTTTGGGCCAGCTTATCTTATTCAAGCTTCTTCATTAATGATTTGTATTACCAACCAGGCACCCATACCATTTCATTGTAACAGGTGTATCACATAATTATACGCTAACGTAATATCATCTCACTTATATTATTTTGGAGAGAAAAATATGTGGGTCATAAACAATTCATTCTCTCCTCTTATTATTTATTAATCAAAATCTCACACATTTTTTTTTTTCTCTAAAATCATGCGAGTGCGATGAAACCACGTCAACATAGTGACGTAGTACACTCATTGTTTTGAATATTTATATCTAATTAATAGACATATAAGTAAATTGACTTTAGAGTTAATTGTTGGAGTAATTTTAAATTACTCAAGTGTTAAATAAATTTTAATTTACTTTCTATTTGTGCTAATAAGCGATTAGCTTCGATTGGTTAATAGAATAATTAGACTTTATTTTGTTTTTTCTTCGTTCAAATAATTAAGAAACTCTCATAATTATTCTTTGATAGCTTCTACCGAAAGTTTCATTGTATCATTTGTCAAAATTGTTGGCTACCTTCTTAGTTCAAGCACCTGTATATACCTGCATTTGTTCGCTTGTTAATTATAAGATAAGAAAAGTATTCCTACACATACAAGTGTTTTTCTACTAGAGTAAATATTGAGGTTTTATGATCCTCAATGAAGTCTTATATATTATAAAGAGTTGTTTTTTTATTATATTTGAGTGTTTGACAGGGATACATCATTACTCTTTTTTTTCCATAGAGACGGCTCAGTCGTAAGATCCATACATCGGAGTTGGGTCGAATAACATCTTAAGCAATACTGTTTAATAATAATTTGATTCTTTATTATTGTTGGCTCAACAACTTTGTGTACTTGATCGTAATATCACGTTGACGCTGTTTGGTGAGATCTTTTCTTGTTTTATTTTGCAATTAATCTATTTGCTATTTTGCCCAATTGCTCCGACATTGATACTAATTATGCATATGTCATTATGAGAGAACAGGAAAGTTCCGAATCGGAAGATGTAGAATTACTAGTCAATTCCGTTTGAATTTAATTAATATTAAAAATGATCAAGATTTTAAGTGCGTTTAGCCTACAAAATTCTAGAAGCTGCGTCTAAAACGAAAGAAATAAACTGAAGCAGATTTATGAAGAAAGTATCGCTGCTAAAACATAAGATAGTGCATATAGAGACGTCTCCTTGTGCAAAATTTCTACATTTAATTGCAACAGTTTAGGGAACTGTATTGCAATCTTTCTTGATACCTGCACTCGTAGACTAGGAGACTACTACAAGTTTCCTAAAATAAAAAAGATGAAAGATAAGAACGAGAACATTATAGCAGTGCAACTGTTCAATATTAGCAGCACATAATTTTAGTCTGCATGTTCCTTCCAACAAAGTAACTTGTAGATACATTTGCGGATTATATACAACCTCGCTCTTTTCTCCTTCAAAAACTTACTTCTTGGAACTCGAGCCCTGGCTTGATGTTGCTGTTGGGAGGATTTAGGCGCAGCTTCCATGGAGCGAGCTCGAGTTTCTTCTGCGGGTTCCCCTGGGCCTGGCTTCTATCTTCTTGGTACACTCCTTTGAGTTTATTTTTCTTCAAAGCCGAATAGAGTTCTGTTTATATTTAAAATTTCCATGGGCTTATACTTGTAGAAGTAGAAGGGTGTATGCTTGATCACATGGCATGGCCTTTTTGGCAGTTAATCAGTGGTGCTGTAACTGATGTACTCGTATGCTAGTCTGGCTTTTAATCCAGATTTCAGGGTTAATGGTCTGCTTAACCTACTATTGTTTTACCTGGATTTCTTACTAATAAAACAAAGGAGGCAACATAACGGTTTGAAATTTCATCAAACAGTTTCTTGTGGAGTTCACTGAGTTCACATCTAACTTGTGTCTTCAGTCAAAGCTAGTGTGTTGCACATGTAGGGTCTATATTACCTTCAAGTGCCTCCAAATTTTTTGATTTTATTATATTTTTCTTCCTTATTGAAATGTTTGGTCACAAGTTTATGTCATATATGTCACAACAGAAACGAGTCGTGTATAGTGGTATGACTCTGTGTTTGAGATGCAATTATATATGCAAATTGGGACATACATACTACTAATGGTTTGTAATGTAACAAGCCATATAGATTAGTGGTCTGTTCTGCTTCAATCTTTTAAGATGATCCGGAAAGAGGTGGAGCCAGATTTTGTGAGTGAAAGAGACTATGAATAATTTTTTATTAAAATATATAATTATTATACAATATATAATAAAATTCACTAAAAATTACAAAAAAAAAAGGAAGAATTTTTAATTATGGAGAGACCATATAATAATTTTCTACATGAAAAGTTGAAAACTAGATTTTTGAGAGACTTTTGGTCCCCCAACTCTGTTATGGTTTCAATACTCTCTTGTGTTTACTTTACATTAAATTAAGTAAATATTATCTTGGTTGAAAAAACTAAAAGAAAAAGAAAGGAAATTTCATTTCAATAAAAATGTAAAATCAATGGTAACGTCATAAATAAAATCCACTAAGGCTCTACCTAGCTCCCCTTTGGATTAAATATGGCTCAACCCTAACTCTGGTATTATGTTAAAGTATAATAAATATATCACAATAATAAGTGAAATACCCAATAAATATTTATTCAATCATAAGATTTAATATTCTCAATGCGGGACAATATCTCAATGGTTGAAATACAGATAATGAAATGAAATTCATGTGAATTGGAGAGCCAAGTGTGAGGAACTGTCATAATTAACAGCTAGCTAGCTAGCTCTCTCTCTCTCTCTCTCTCTCTCTCTCTCTCTCTCTCTCTCTCACACACACACACACACACACACACACACATATATATATATATATATATATATCAAGTTGGATTAAAGAGCAAGCCCGGAAGATGAACGTGAATTAAGGACGTTTCGTTTTCATGCAGCACCTTTTTAGTGCAAAACTTGCAAAGATTATCTTCTTGATAGTTGGCCGATATTTGTCATTACATTGCCTACCTCAGGCACGCTATATCCGTAGACTTATAATTAAGCAGTGTTTTTAAAATTTGTGCATAATTTTGATTAATTTTTATTGAACGTACATCAAACGACATGTACTTTATTGTTTAGATAATTAGGCGTATAATTATAATTAATTTTCGTCTATGTCTGATTACTTGATCTCCTTATAGATTACATCCTTCATCTGTCACCTATCAATTTTTACAACATTATTTATGAACTATTTAAGAAAAAAAAAAATTGAAAATGCAAGAATTAATACTTTCCGGAAGGTTAATTTTTGATTGATAATTTGATACTGGTGACTGTCCTCTTCTGGCTTGTATCTATGTAACCATTAGACAGAAACTTTTTGAAAAATATTTACGAGAGAAATTGGAATGAGGATTGACAAATGAACACCTTTATGCCTAACCCTAGCTTTTCCATAAAACAATCCAGCTGGACTTTGGGAATCATAAATTAGTACTTTCTCCGTCCCAATATAGTTGTCCTAATTGAGGATTACATACGTGTATTAAAAACAGTGATTTTTCCAAAATATCATTTTTATTAAACCAATGAGAGTAATTTATTATATATAGTAGAATGAGAGAAAAAGCTTGATGCGAATAAAAGAGTTTTATATTTTTAATATGTTATGATTTCAATGAGAGGTTTGACTAATTAAATATGATAAGATTGAGAAAATATTACAAAAAACAATACATTAAAAGAAGAAACAAATAAATTGAGACAAATAAAAAAAAATTAAAACAAATAAAATAGGAAAGTTGGAGTATTTTTAATTAATGGAGTACAAGATACTACGCAGCATTAATTTTTGCTTTTCTTTTTGTTAAATAGTTGATGAGCCATAATCTTTTCTTTTTGGACCCATAACATCTATTTGCCTTATTTATTAGGGTAAGTATTTAAAAATACCTATATTATTATCATTAGACTAAAGTACATTTTATACCTCAGATTTTTCGTTATGGAACATATAGCACCTCATATTTTTAAAATTTTTATTCCGTTATCTATATTTTCAAAAAGGTATTATTTTACTCCATGAAACTAGTTTTTTAGTCATAAGTAACATATTGACAAGGATATTATTGTCAAAACAGTCATAAAACTAAAATATTAATTAAAGTAAAAGTGAAATTATTAATTAACACTAAAATTGAAATTATTAATTTTATTTTTATTTTAATTAATAATTTTAGCTTTATTTTAATTAATAGTTTAAGTTTTAATCTTAATTAATAATTTCAATTTTATGACTGTTGTGACGATAACACTCATGTTAACATATCACTTATGACTAAAAAACTGGTTATATGGTGCAAAACAACAAATTTTTAAAAGTACAGATAACGAGATGAATTTTTTTAAACTATGGAGTTTTATCTGTCAACGGAGAAAACGTCTGGGGTGCAAAATATACTTTGCTATGAAACTTGTAAATTTTTGAAGGATACCAAAAAATAAACTGCACATATATATATATATATATATATTCTCCTTTCTAGAGGCCGGAGAACGAAATAAGATTTTTGGACGAGAACAAAATTCAGAATTCAAAAACATAACACGTAATATGAGAAGTCAAAAAGTGGAATATATGAGAAGTCAAATAGTGGAATATATGAGAAGTCAGATAGTGGAATGTATGTAATTCTACTTACCGCCTATCCTGTTCTTGGCTCCTTCATACTTTGGTTTCTAGATGTGTATATATATATATATAGTAACTATGTCAGTTTGTAATCAGCAAATTCATGCAAATCACTAATTGTCATCCAAAAATGGCTTTTTATAAATTCAGTAAGCCCAACACAATTTCGTACCTATGTTTTTGGCTCATTTTTTCAATATTATTTTCATTGACAGCGACACAAGAGGCTCCAGCTCCAGAAGCCCAACAATGCTCGCCTACGCACTCGGGTCCCGTAATACCCACAACCCCATTAGTCACTTTTCTTGAACGTGTTCAAGAAACTGCACTAAATACTTTTGGTCGCACTGGATTTGACCCGAAACTTTACGTGGATATGTCATTAAAATTCAGTCTTTCGGACACCCAAAAAGCTTTTAACAAGCTCCCAAGGACAGAAAACGGGTCGGTTTTGGGTAGTGATTTAAATGCGTTTTTTAAGGAGTATTTGAACGCTGCTGATGAGGATTTGGTGTATGTTGAACCAGTTGATTTTGTGGATGAACCGGAGGGGTTTTTGGAGAACGTGGAGAACCTGGAAGCGAGGGCTTGGGCATTGGAGGTACATTCACTTTGGAAGAGTTTGAGCCGGAAAGTGTCGGGTCAGGTTTTGGAGCATCGGGATTTGCATACTCTGCTTCCTCTGCCAAACCCGGTTATGATTCCCGGATCGCGTTTTCGAGAGGTTTATTATTGGGATTCTTACTGGGTGATAAGGTAAGTTCCTGTTTTTGTTATTTCCTTATATTTTACACTCTCGATTGACTAGAAAAATAGTCTGTCTTACAAATTTTTTTGTTTCACAAGAAGTTTTATGTATAAAATGTGAAAATCTTTAATAAAATATGTTCTCTATTTAACATCATAATTTTACTATCATTGTCGTGAATCATTATATTTATAAGTAAAATTGGTATAAAAATATTAGGTTATCATGCAGGGGCTTGTTGGCAAGTAAAATGTATGACACAGCCAAAGGGATTGTGACTAATCTTATTTCACTCATCGAAGAATTCGGCTACGTTCTTAATGGTGCAAGGGCATATTACACTAACAGAAGGTTTCTTTCGACAGTTTCTAATATCTGAGGAACCTGAGAATATTTGATATTTCTGTCACTTATATAAAACATACTAATGTTTCATTGTTCAGTTTTTTATTTTTTTATTTTTTAAATATATAATTTAAAAAATAATTTGTTATTGCCTCTTGTACAGCCAACCTCCGCTACTGAGTGCAATGATCGTGGAGATATATAACAGAACTGGTGATCTGGACTTTGTCCGAAAGTCTCTCCCAGCCTTGCTCACTGAATATAACTTTTGGAATTCAGGTATATTGAAATTTTTCTTGCAGCTAATTCTACTTTTCTGCTGCAACTTACAGTTTGTTGGCACTTATTATGGGACAACTTGTCTTCTTTCTGCCGATTCTTATTTTGTTCAGGAATACATAAGATGATCATTAAGGATGCTCAAGGAGCGACTCATTCTTTGAGTCGGTACTATGCAATGTGGAATGAACCAAGGCCAGAATCTTCGACCATTGTATGTTCTATCTTTTTATTATTATTATTATATTTTTAATTTTTTAATTATTATTTTTTTGGTTCGTTCTAGTGTATTTAACATTAGCTTCTTCCCACAGGACAAGGAAACAGCTAGCAAACTCTCAGATTCTTGTGAGAAACAGAAGCTATATCGTGAATTG
>JAUMHB010028457.1:0-15602 GCA_032359685.1 Pittosporum tobira | reverse complement strand
CACTAAAAATCATCTGATATGAATATCCTCAACATACATACTTGAATATTAGTTTAAATGCATAATCAATTGACCCATGAGCATCCACTCATGAAAACTGTCCCAGTCCTCTACTTGAAACGTTTACAATTACAACCAACAAAGCGTGCAAAGTAATTTTCAGAAGCTTTTCATTCAGATTTGCACGGCGCCTAACAGAACCCATAACCAGGAATATTGAGTCCCAAAGCAGCAGCCATGAGCAAACTATGAGACCAAACCCCCTCGCCCCCCCCCCCCAAAAAAAAAAAAAAAACAAAAACAAAACACCACACAACAAAAACCCACAGAGGAAAAGCAAAGCATGGAAACTCAACCAACTCAAATGCTGCCTAAACTCCCAAAGTAGTTGGTTAGGTGGGAAATTAATCCGTATGTAAGCTTAAGAATAGAAGGGAAAGGGCAAAAACAGAAAAAGCAGAAGAGAGGGGTATTATCTGTTTCCAGTGTGCCCCTTCTTCCGTGAATAGGCATCAACAAGAGGTTCAAAAGTCCAACAAATAATGACCCAATATGTCAAAACTCAAAATTTTAAACACATTCAATACCCAACATTGACACTTATACTAAGCATATACATCTCCCATTTGAACCTCCCAACTGTAAAATTTGCACAATCTTGTTGCTTTAGCCAAAACAAAGCCCAAGATGCAATTATAAAACATCAGTGTCATACAGAAGTATTGCAAGCTTAATATAGAATTTAGGCTAACACTCGAGCAATTGTAAATTATAACTTTAACATTTTAAAACTATAATGGTAATTAGATAATTATTAAGTAAAAGAGTAACTGCAGAATTTATGATCAAACTAACATCAACAATAGACACACAAAAAAAAAAACTAAATATTGAAATATTGGCAATTTACAGAGAGATCCCTGAAGTTAAACGTATGCTGTTACATCAGCGCAGCCGCACAGTGAGGGAGGTGGATGTCAGGTGTTGGTCCCGTCTAGCTATGTTACATTCATGGACAACAAATTACTGGATTTGAAGATTCAGCATGTCCAAATGCTAGATAAAATACACATGGAAACATTTTCAGTCACTAAAGGGTGATATAAATGAGTAAAATCTATGTTAACTGGAAAATAATGTGGAAGAGGGGATTCTTCCTCTTGTTTCACTCAATAACATTTTTCATTGTTAAGTAGAAGGTTTAATTTTCACTTCCATCGTTACAGACCATGTTTAATTCTGATTTCCTTTCGTACTTTTTTAGTAAAAAAGTATTTCCGTGTTCAATCGTGGTCATGGGTGTCAATTAAAAAAACCCCGAACTTTGTGACCTAGTCCAAAATCAAGTGCATCAACCTGTTGGAGAGAGTGTTAAAGTAACATAGGGTCAACAACTATTTATCCTGAACTCAACTTGAAATTCAAACAAATCTTACAAGCTACTACTGACCCATCCAACTCAACAGTGAGTCTTAAGACATAAAATTTCAGATATGGGGCTCTGAACCTCAACAGCTTACCGTAAAGAGACTGACTAAACATCAAATGGCCACGTGAAATTAGCAAAAAGATATATGAGCAGAAGAAGCTAAACTTGCTTAAATGTAAGTCAAGCTCAACAACAAAACATAAAAACCAATTTGTGAAACATTAATTCCAATAACCAACCACCATCGATATCAATATATGTCAACCGGGAAGCATCTCCGCCACAAAACCCCAAAAAACAAACTCTGTATAATCCATAACCACCATAAAAGAAAAACTCTAAAACAGAAACAGTACTAGCATTTTCAAAATAACCAACTAATAGTAATAATAATGAAAGATCAATTCATATAATAGGATTAGGACTAGTTACTCTCAGTCTAGACGAGTCTCTTTGCATTCTCTAGCAAAATGCCCTTCCATGCCACAGTTGTAGCATCCACCTCCACCTCCACCACCTCCACCTCCACGTCCACCTCTTCCACTGCTGCGGCCTCCACCTGAACCTCCTGACGTGCAATCCCTAGCCATGTGCCCAACCCCCTGGCAATTGTAACACCTTCCCTCAACACGAGCACTGGTGCAATCTCTAGCCATGTGCCCAACCCCACCACAGTTATAACAACGCGCATCACCACCACGACCGCCGCCGCCAAGTCCACCACTCCCCTGAAATTCACAATCCCTAGCCCTGTGTCCAAACTCACGGCACCTATAGCACTCCACATCACCTCCGCGACTGCCGCCGCGAGATCCATTGAATCCGCCGTACCTGCCACCGCCACCGCCGCCGACGTTGTTGCGAGGCTTGACTTCGACGAATTCGTCGAGGGGAGTAACGTCAATAGCCTTGTACTTGTTGTTTATGGTGTCTGCCACAGCAATAAACTCGACGGCCTGCCTCTCCTGGAGGGTGCGGTAGCTGTCGGATACGATATCGGAAAAGTGGACGAAGACATCTTCGCTGCCCACGTCAGGGCGGATGAAGCCGTAGCCCTTCTCGTCCTCGAATCGAATCACCACTCCACGAGATTTTTTCTCTTCCGCCATCGAATTGAACAAAACCCTAACAGACTACAATAGTTCACACGAGAATGAAGAGTGGAGTGTGTGTGTGTATATATATATATATGGGTGAAAAACAGAGCAAACACGAAGTAACCCTAGATCTGTTACGCTGCACGGGTAGGGTATGTTGGTAATTTCATAAACAATTTGTGTAAATATTAAAATTACTACAACAATATATTTATTTATTTTGTGAAAGTGCCCTTGGATATTACCTCTTTTGCAACGAGAACCCCCTAGTCCCAAAATGTCCTTTTTCTGTAATGTTTTCTTTTCTTATTTTTCGGTTAATATCCCTTTGCAATGCTGAAAGACAAAGCATAACGCTCCTCTGTTATATGAAAAGGATCTTATTTGACTTTTGAAATTAAATTACAAAATAATAAATATTGTTGTGAATTTATTTAAATTTTCAGTAGTACTTTCAAGATGGTTCACAATATTTATAATTATATTTTATAAATTGATTGGTTAAATATTTATATTTATTTTTTTGTTATGAACATGTTTTTTTTAAACATGATTAGAATAGCTTAACTTGTTATTAATGGTATTATTAAATAAAAATTATAAAGGCCAGCGGATGAAAATTTAATCTTCAATCAAAACATTGGGCATGCATGTGTTTACAATGGTTCCTCTTGAGTACAAAATGTAAAAGGATATTTCTTTTTTTGAAATCCCACATTTTATTTTATTTTTCAGATAAATAAAACCTGCACTTTGGATTTGAGATAAACTAAATATATATGGTGGATGTGGATATATATGCAGCGGTGACAAGAAAGAAATAAATTTTTGGGAAAGAGACCATGTACTACAAAGGAGATGGATTACCTATCTACAAATTGCAGAGAAAAGAGTGGCAGCTTCAAGAAAATGCATTTTGTTTAAGAAAACCAAATTAGTAGACTTCTACATTCCATTGCCCCGCCTTCTTCAATGACCTTTTGTACTCAATCCAATCAATACCTATTTAAAGCACACAATAATAAGATTGAAGGGGCTCATTATACGATAGATGATTCATCGTTCAACTCGGCATACGCCCACTTTCTCAAATGTGTGAAAGAACACATGAATTTTCATGAAATTACATGGGGGTGTCATTATGAGATAGTGGACATATGACGGCTGAAGGATGTAGCACTGCTCTGAAACTGTAGTACTCCGTATATATAAGCAGATGATGCATATTGGCTGCTTATGTGAAGAAAATAATGTATTATGTCGACATTTCTTACCATCTTTAGCAGCCAATGACACCATAATGTCATCGATTCCCTTTTCCATTCCTCTGAGCCCACACATATAGGTGAAAGTGTTGTCTTTCTTGAGTAACTCCCAGAGCTCTTCTGCATATTCAGCCATGCGGGTTTGGATGTACATCTTTTCTCCTTTCACGTTAGTTTGCTCTCTGCTCACTGCAAAGTCGAGTCTTAAGTTATCTGGCTTCTTCTCCTTCATTTTCTCGAATTCCTGTTATGAAACATCAAGAATAGTAACATGTTAACCTTTTTTATTTTATCAAAGAAATGGTAAATTTATAATTAGATCATTAGAAAGCATATTTTTTACCTCCTTGTAGAGGAACGAGCTACTTGTGGGCACACCCAAGAAGAGCCATGCCAAACCAGTGAACTGCGTTTGTCAAAAATCAAGTCATTCCTATGACTTTGCCTTTCAACCTTCAATCATACGTAAAAATGGTACAAAATTTTCCTTGTTGAAATTGTTAGCCGCATTGCCGTAACTCACAACGTTGAACTTTTGTTTCTATATGTGGTAATTAAGTACTTAAAACAGTTCCTGAGGGATCAAGCAATCAAACTAATTAATCTACCTTGTAGTCTTTGTGCTTCTCAAAGAGCATTTTCCACAAGAAGGAGCGGAAAGGAGCAATTCCAGTTCCAGTTGCAAGCTATGAAAAAGAATCTTACCAATAAAAGTTTTGAAATCATGAAACTGAAACAGCAATACCAACATATGATATGGTCTATAAAATAAAGCTTGATCTTTTAGGCAAAAGCTACCATAATAACAGTTGCTTCGGGATCTTTTGGCATAAGCATTTCTTTTCCAACAGGTCCAGTAATCTTCACATCAGCTCCAGGCTTCAAGTCACCTGAAATATGATTTTGAGCATGCTAGGCTGAATAAGCACACGAATTGATCCACTTCTACCAACTTCTCAGAAAACAGCTCATCATACAGCCACTTGATATTTGGAAGAAAAACCAATTGATTATTTTTTTGGAACGGAGAAAATAAAATAGTATAAAGAATAAACTATAAAATTAAGGAGAGTTCTGCCTTCTTACACAAGTAATTTGAGCATACTCCTTTAACTACTTCTCCTTGGTCATTGGTGTAAACAAGCCTTTTTACACACAATGAAACCTGAGAAATATCATTAAATTCAAACAACTTAAAGCCTCAGATTAGTAATTGAGAAGTGATGCAGGAACCAGAGTTTAACTGACTGATCAGCTCAAATTGCAAAGGCGATGCCTCAGAAACAAGCAATTAATATTTGGAAAGCACCCAGAAAAGAACTCATTTCGAAAAATGACATTCATGCAGAGTTTCTTCACATAATTTGTCACCTAGAATTGCATTGTAAAGCATACTTATGATCGTTCTGTGTTAAAATTTGAACTAATTCTATTTTATATATACCGAAACTCCAAGTAACATGAATCTTGAATTGAAAAAAGCTTACAGTTTTAGAGTCTCCAAAGTCACCGAGAGCACTGCTAGCAATTGAGTACAACCTAAGCTTGTGAGGTTTCCCATTCTTATCTTCACCATCAGCAATTATCCCAATGGACTGCCCTTCTTTGTAGGGGACCTCGCCTGTTGATATCATCCCAAATCAACAAAATCAACCCAAAAAATCCACTAGAAAGTTAAATACAATTAATTACTACCCAAATATAATATGAATATTAGCAAACACACAATGATCAAGAATTAAAGGATCATAAATAAATACCTTCAGTGCTGAAGACCATGTGCCACGTTTCACCAGGAGCATCATCCGCCGTGATCTTGGTGTTTAAAAGGCATTTACCAACATATGGCTCCTTGGGCCTGAATTTGTTGGTAACCACACCTTCCTCCATTTTCTTGGAAACCTTCTCAACTTTGGCTGGAGCGTCAGTCGTGACCTGGGCTCTGATTGATACGACTTTCCCACCATTAGATACATTCCTGTAGATTAAAGGAACCTGCATAACCCAAAACCCTTATCAAAAAATAACAACAATTTTCATAATTTGTACATATTATTATAAAATACATATAAATTTAGGTGGACTAGATTACAAATATATACCTTGGTAAAATTTACTCTTTCTGATGAGATTAAAGATGTCCTGGTGGAAAGGGCAGTGGATTTGGAGGATGGGAGAGAGACTGCAGCACTTACTGCACCAGCCATGGTTGCTGTAAATGTGATGTGAAGAAGAAAGATATGATTTTTGTGATGTAAGTGAGATAGTAGTGATGGGTGAGTGAAGAAGGGGGGAGGGAAGAAAAAGGAAGGAGATGATAGTTTTGGATATTTTTGTGAGAGGGAAATATCTGTGGATTATGATTTGCGTGGAGGAGATTGGGAAGCCAATGCAGTGGCAGGTACGAGGATAAGAATAATGTGCATGTAATTGTAATGTACGACTCAAATTTCAGGCGAGGCCTTTTGTTTATGCCCCTACCGATCTCCTAAGTCCTAACTTTATTGGAGCCAAGGCATACTTCCTATTTTCCTAGACCATAAATAGTTTTGTACGCAGCACGCAGCTAAACTACCCACTCTCCTTGTTATTCCTCATATGTGTTGTATTCTTCGATTTTTTTTTGTTTTCTTTATGAGGAAATCATAAAGAAATCAATTTAATTAATTATTAATTACACTCTATATGAACCAGTGGTATGCTGCTCTTCGCATCATCTCAGCACTTGGTTCTAATATTTGATTACCTTGTGGCTTATTAAATTTATAATTTATGTAACAAGGCATATGCCTCATTTGTTACAATTATTTTTAAACAATTTAAAACTTATTTATAAATTTAAACAAATTATAAGATAGAAAAAAATTTGTTAACTAATTTATAACTAAAGCCAAGTAAACTTAAAAAAAAAACTTTAAAATAAAATATTTTTAAAATAAATTATAATACTCCCTATGTCCTAAAAATAATGAATCTAGGTATTCTTTTCATTGTTTAAAAAAATAATTTAATCTATTTCTTTTTATTTGTAATTACTTCTCCATCATCACTTTATATCACATCAAAACTCTATTTTTCTCTCTCTATCATTATAAAATATACTTACAAGGATAATTTTATTAAAAAAATATACTATCTTCTAAAAATTAATTTCTCTAACCGTCACTAAACTTAGTATCATGTTATAAAACCATCACTCAACTAAAAAAATTACAGTCATCTCATTCAACTATAATTTTATTATAAAGAAAAAAATTAATGTTAATTCTGTTATTCTTTTAACAAAAAATGACGTGTTAGCATTACGTACACAAAAAATATGAAAATATGTGACATGGCAATCCAAATATATTTAAGTACTATGGCCTTGTTTGGTTCAGCTTGTTAGCGGTGATTATAACTTTTCAAAAATTAGAATCACTTTAGAATTCTGTTTGTTTCAGTTTATTCAATAAGTCAACTTTTGATTATACAAGCTGCTAAAACATCAATAATTACTTCTAAAAAATTAAATTTCAAAAACTTATTGAATAATCACTTATTTAGAAACTACACCAAATAAAATTAACCACTTATTTAATAATATAATTATTTAATAATACTTAATTTATTTTCAAATAAATTATACCTAACATGTTAGCCTTTTATGTTATCCCACCCATAGCATACCCGGTCCAATTCAACCCATTCCTAGTCATCTTTAGCCCAGCTGGTTTGCTCTAAACACCGGATCTGTTCAAGATTGATTCCGACCAATTTGTTCCAAAACATAAGATTGAATTTTTATTCTTTTTTAGAAATTCGATTATCATTAATTTAACAAAACTTTTGAACAACGGCAATTCTATAGTAGTCAAAAAGTTTGGCGTCCTTTAACTACCCTCATGGCGTCCACTGCTAGACTCTGCCTCCTCCATTTCCACCGTCTGCCATCTCCGCCTCGGTAGAGGTGTCCGCTACCGCCTCCGCGGCTTTTGCTAGACCGAGTTTCGAAATTGGTGATGATGTGTCCGTCAAAATCCTTACCGTTCATTCCTTCAATCACATCTCTCTTGTCCTTGAGGTGATGAATTTGAAGGATCTGGGTCTGGATTATAAAGAAACCAAAATAAAAATAAGATTTGTGGCTCAACTCAGATTTGGCTTATAAGAAAATAACTTTTTGAACGGGAGGCTAAGTCTACCAGTGGCTGAGTATGATGGTGGAGGTTGAGTATCATTCTCGATGATATTTGTTGTGGGCGGAGCCGACGGGAAGAGGAAGGCAGGGGGTTAAAGGAAAAGATTGTATTTTTTATTTTTTAGTGTTAAAGTTATATATTTATTTATATATATGTACAGTGTTACAGAAAAATAAATTTATACGTATTTAATTACAAATATGTTGTGCGTATACACTTAAAAAAAAAAAACTCTTGTTACCGGTGAATTTTTTAATTTTTTACCAAAATATTATACATATGAATAGAAAATAAATTTAAGTAAGTATAAATGTTTTTTCTAAAATTAATTTTTAGAATACTTTTTTTTCTTTATTTTATGATAATACAACTCATTTGTTGCTTTATTGTAAATATATTTTCAATTATTATATATTTGGTCTATAAGTGAAATATGATTAAATAAATATAAATACTTAATTTTCGTTTAATTATAAATTTTCTTTAAATTAAATTGGATATATAATTTCTTATTACTATTGAATAATATATATATATATATATATTTAAAATGGATACTCATTTATTATTTTGTATCATATTTAGTAATTTTTATATGATTAAATTGTTTAAATAAACACCTTATCCATTAATTTGCATACCTTTTATGTGTTATTTATTTTTTTTGAAATAAAAAAATCTAATTAAATAAATTATAAAATGACCAAATGAACTGCGACGAAAAAAGCTATACACACTTGTATGTACAAACAATAAATTTTGTTGGCATTTGGAATCTAGCTGATGCCAATTATTCGAAGACTTGGAGCTGGTCTTGCCAAGTGGCTAATAAGATCGTAAGAAGGTACAGTCGTCCGAGCGCATACTAAAATTTTAAAGAATATTTCACACGGGACATGAAATTTTCAGCACTACTTAATCAGGTTCCCATTCTTATTATTTAGGAGAAAGACTTTTGTCGTAATCTGCAATTTGGCACCTGCCCACGCTATCCGTTTAAAAAATTAAAAGTCCAGAGGTATGAGGTTGAAACTTTCTCCCACCTTGTGCTAAATTAGATTATTCCCTCAAGTCTCAAATAATCCATTTCTCTTTAAGAGGTCTCATATTCGAAATTTTCACAATATATGAAGTTATTTTTTCTCTTGTTTAATTAAATATAATTATTCTCTCCCCTTCCTATACTTTAAATTTGGAAAATTTGAAAAATTGGAAATGTCAGAAAATAAAATTTAAAAATTTATTTAACATTCCCTATGCCACATTTAGCTTTATTCTTGACTTTCTAGAAATTCAGATAATTAAACTTCTATTAATTTGTAGTAACTTTTTACTTTTTTACATTTGCATTTTCTTTCCCATGTGAACAAGTAGCTAATAGAGTCAAACAAGTACCAAGAGAACCCAATTCTTCTTCAGCCAGCTCATTCATATTTTCACTCAAGTAAGAAAGATAGAAAGAAAGAAAACGAATTTTCAATATATTTGAATTTCAAATACGACTTGTGCCCAGAGACTGGTAGTGCAACAATCTTATGTAACCTTAAACAACAAATCAAGAAATGAAAGCAGTGAGACGGTATAAATTTGTGTAATGTAATCCTATGTACACACCATGAGAATCACAAAACACAAAGGGGTGGTAAATTTAGAGAGAACCTTTTCGAGCAACATTCAGTTTTCTTGATTGACTGAAATCAGCGGAACCCTCTTGAGCCTCTAGACTGGTATAGCTCCAACCTACTCTTAGCCTCTTGTAATAACCTATCCACAGTTTCGTCTTGGGTCAAAAACACTTGCTTTGATGCCCATTCAAGCACGGTCAGCACCTCGGCCTTAGCAAGTTCTTCACTATCTGGTACATGTAGTGCAATATAGCATAAGAGAACCGCGGCTGAACTTTGAACAATTTGCTCTCCAAAATATACAAGTTGGACCAAATGCTTTGCCCCTCCAGCATCAATTATTGCCTTAGAGTGGTCAAGGTGAAGATAGTTATCAGAACCAGCAAATTTCGTGAGGGCAATGGAAGCTTCCCTTGAAATCTCAGCTTCTCGTTCATCAAGAAGTCGTACTAATGGGACTATCATTCTTGTCTCCGTGGCTCGAAAAGTCCTAGCCAAATTCCCAATAGCCTTAACACAGGGGAAAAGCAAATCTGGATCTGCTTTTTCAATGATCATAAATAATTGATCGATAACTGCTTTGCAAGCCGGTGCATTAGGCTTGAACGCCGCTCGTCTCAACTCAGAATCTTGCTCTGCCACTGCTGTGATCTCCACTAATGCCATGGCAGAATTATACTTAACATCTTCAGGCCCTTTTTCTAATAAGACTGCAAAGCACAACAGAGCTCTTGACTCGGTTATGCTGCGACAAATGGACGAGTTTCCTTTAGCAAGTTGCCAAAGTGCCCTCGCTGCCATTTTTTTCATATAAGCCTTGGTTGCAGGGTCCTCCAATTCCCTTCCTTTAATGGTGTTCCCAGATAGCGAAAGACTCTGGTGATGATGGTGGTTCAAATTATTTCTTTTCACATTATTCATGTTGTTGCTCTTAGCAAGAGTAGTATGATTTGCTCCATTATTGTTCTTGGGCTTGGAGATGCCATTCATGGCCATGGTATGAGTGACTACATTGTGCATCTGATTGGGATGTTTATTCCCAGTAGGATGCGTGATGTGGGTCAGCTTATTATCATCATCATCACTTGGTTTAACATAAACATTATTTGTAACATTCGATTTATTATTACTAGCCAAAACAACAGCATGAATTGAAGTAGCTTTATTACTAGTAATGGCATACTTACTATGTTCTTGAACCGTCTCAAAAGCAAGATGGCCAACAAGCAACCGAATTATATTGTGCTGGGCAAAAAGATCTTGGCATATGGGGTAATGTTTGACAAGCTCCGAGACTGCCCAGGCCACCACCCCTTGAACTTTCATTGGACCTTCTTTGAGGATTTTCGCAAACACGGAACAAACACCAGCATGAATCATGTATTCAACACTTTCAGGGTCTCTTCCAAGAAGCCCAATTGCTTTCGCAGCGTTTTCTTGACCTTCCAATTTCCCTTCTTTCACTAATTTCAACAGCGGCCCAACGCCACCTTCTTCAATAATCAGCTTACCGTACCTATCGTTGTCTCTAGCCAGTGAAACAAGTGAGGCAGCGGCATCTGATCGGTCATCTAATGACCCAGTGTATAAAATTGCGATCTGTTCCCATATAAGACAGAGGATTGGCTCGTTTGCTGCGATTGGGGGAAGGCCCAGGTACTCATCGTCACGGCTATCGGCGGAGGCGGAGACGCGTAGGAGCCAAGAAACGTCGCCGATGGAGTTTTCCAGCTGAGAGGCCATTTTGCGAAATGCTGCGGCGGGGATGATGGTGAAGACCCGCTTTACTAGGCCATTGGCGCGGCATTTTTGGACGAGGGCAAGGGCTTTCTCGAGGACTTGTTCTGTGTCATCGATGATGCGGCGAGTTGGGCGCTCGTAGAGGTCGTTGCTGGCGCGGGCGGCTTGGCGGAGGAGTGCGACGAGTTTTTCGGTCTTGGATTTGAGATCGGCGCATTCCTGTTTGAAAGAGGATGCCTCGTCTGCTGATTTGATGACTTGGTCTGCTAGTTGGATCGGCTTTTTTAGAATCTGTTTTACTATGTCCGCCATGGGAGCTCAGGTTGACTTGGGAAGTTTCAAGATATTTTTGCAGATCAAGAGATCAAGAAAGTGGACAGCTTTTCTGGCGCGTTTGATATTAGGATGGTAAAGTGTTTTTTGAGAATTGGAAATTGTGTATAGGAATGGGAACGAATAGGAACGGTGAGGGAGTTGAAGACTTCGTTGAAAGTCAAAAATGTCTTCTGTTGGCTTCTGACTTGTTTTGCATTGGTTGGTTTATCAATCTACAGTTGTATCCGTAATTTAAAATTCCCTGAAAACAAAATTAAGAACGTTGAATTAAGAAAAACGCATTCCAAATCTTAGACATACGAATCTTAAAAATATTATTTGACTAAAAAATAAAAAAATTAAATTTCTCTTATATTATTATAATTTTAAATAATTTTAAAATAATAATTAAAGTGATAAATTATAATATTAAAGTAATAATTAAAATAGTGTCATGATATTAAAATAATAATTAAAATGATAAGTCATATTTTATAAAAGAAGAATAAATTAAACAATTTGTATTTATAAACTTATTAAAACAAAATATTATACTTAATTTAAGACCATTAAAAAAATAAATGTTATATTTTTTTTGATACAGATAGAGTATCTTCATAAAAAAATTGCCGATTTTTATATAAATTGAGACTTTAATGAGCTTATTTGGTAAATACATTTAAAAATTACAAATTTTAAATATAATAAAAAAAATAATCTTTAAAAATTTAAATTAAATTTAAATTATAAATTATAATTTAACAATATTTAAACGTCATTATCAAACCAACCTCCATATGTTATGGTTCCCCTCCCGCCCGCCCGCCCTCACTCAGATGAAGCAGTCGCATCAATCGTGCATCTGCTGGTAAATGTTGTGGTTGGCCTAGCCATCAATTATTAATTTATTATTACGGTATTAGTCATATTATATACTAGTATTTTACAGCAGGTAGGCGACAAAAAATTCAAGAGAAGCAATTGTTTGGGAAGAACTGGCATGCACGATCTGTGTAGGCGGTAGTAATTAATTAATTAATTATGTGGTCAAATTATTTAGATGAAATGGTCAAATTATGTGGTGTGTTGTTTTCCAATTTGTAAATGCCACATACAAAAGCTGAAACAGAAAATTGGTAATACTTGTCTCTAATTTCAATGCAGTTGGTGTTATAAAAGGTGAATGAGTCCCATTATGACATGTGGCACGTAGTGAGAGGCAGAATCAGAATTTTTAAATTAGAGAATTTCTATAAAAATAAATAAATTATTAGTAATATTTTACATATTAATAAGATTTGGATAAAAATTGTGAGTTCTTAAACCCTCCATTCATACGAGGGTCTCCGCCCTGCATGTACTGGTACATCATAACAAATTAAATTAATATTTTTAATAAAACAATATTGTTTTAATTAAATTGTGTATTGTTTTATCAAATATGTGTAATGAAATGATATTGTTTCATCAAAAATATTTGTCATACTAAATGAGTATATTATAATTTAGCTCTTTTTTTCTCTGAAACATAAACCGTATATGATTTGTAAGTTTTGCAAATGAATTTTTTTATATGAAGAAAGGAGTATGTACTCGTTTGATAGCAGTGTTGAGAGATTATGATATTCAAACGTAATAAAATATCATGTTTGATAGACTGTGATAGATTAAATTTAAACACATAAAACTGAGTTTGTAACTTAAATTCAATTTTAACAAAAATTTAAAATTAGATTTAAGCTGCAAACCGCAGTTTAAAAAGTTATACCAAACAAACCCTGTATCCTAATTGAGTAAATGAATTGTATATCAAGACATGTATAGAACCCACGTACCGATTTCTGTAACCTGTAACCTGTAACCTGTAACCTGTAACCATGCTCTCAGTTAAGGGGGTAAACATGTTCAATCAAGTCGGGTACTGACACATTTAAATTTTATTACAATAATTTATGGAATTTAAAATGAAATTTATGTATGTCTTATTTAACTATCAGATCAAGAACGAATATAAATCGAGTCCGAATAATTTAAAGTTTTCAAACAAGTAACATCGAATATTAATAAAAAAATATTTTAATAAAATCCGAATAATTAATCAAACTTAAAAATATACTCATATTCTACTCATGAGCAGTTCGAATTGAACTCGGCTCGAACTTAAAAATAATTAAATTCCGAATTGTTTAGTTGTATTTGCATCCTTCCCCTCAAGCGGTCTGCTGCCAAGTCTATTGATCCTCTTATTCCTATCAATCTCGGGGCAGAAAGTGTCTGCCCCTCACCCTCAACATTATTAATGGCATTAAGATGCATACATGCAATTCAAATTACAGAGGCTGGCATCAATCCAAGAGAAACAATATAGTTTACTGTCTCTGTTTTCATATAATATATGCACAAATCTCGACGTTAAAATCTGAAATTAATTTATTTTATTTAAATTGATAACAAAATGAATATTGTAAGTTAAATACAAAATTATTCTAAAAATTTAGGAATCTAAAATTTTTTTAAAAAATTATATCATAATTTATATTTTAATATTTTAATTTAATAGAGATTAAAATTATCTATAATTTAAAAATATGAGAAATATAGACAACATAATAAAAAAATAATTAGAGAAAAGAGAAGAAGAAGAAGAAGAAGAAGAAGATTCATAAAACCACAAGAAAATGTTGAGAGAAAGATAGAAAGACGACCACAAATGGACAAAAAGGGAACGCGTTCGCTCTGCTCAGTTCTTCCTTATTTGCTTTTAGATTTTGGCAATCATATATACATATATATGGACATTCAACAAATAATAAAATATTTGTTTTAAAGTTTAGTAATAATACCATAGACTCTACGTATCCTTAGTTATCTTTATCTTTCAAATAAAGTCGGAATAAAGCCTTACTTATTTGTACGTGTGTATATATATATATAGCTCCTGCTCCTTGATCATATGCTAATTAAATCATTCTCCAAGCGCACCAAACAGCCTCATCAACTAATAAAATCGGTGTTTTAAAATTAACTAGACCGACTTAAGTGATATAATAAAGATTTACCATCTAGATCAAGAGTAAAGATGTTAATTGAGTCGATTTGAGCCGAGCATTAAGATAAATTAATTTGTTTAACTAAAATAAGTTTTTTATTGAGTTTTTAATAAGTCGAATTTGAATTTTTTTTTTTATGAATAATTTAAAAATATTTAACTTAAATGAGACAAGCTTTAACTTTAAACGAACTCTCAATCCGTTTAGCACCCATAACAAAGAGTGTATGAGCCGGGATTAATTAGACTCATGCATCAAAACAATAACTGATAGAAGACCGTATGCTAAACACTAGACAGAGAATCACTGATGTAGTATTCCACTGCTGTTCCAAATACCTGTCGTGTCTTTTGGTGGATAAATGAACTTATTATTTTCTTTCAATCGGCAAGCAAAACTAGAACATTGTGTACTCAGTGGGCCCTCTCTTCCCAATAAGTAAGTGTTAAACAGTAAGTAGCTATGCAAAACAGAAACAGGATGACAGCTCATACATAGCACGTGGACCAAAACAGAATTCAGTTGTGGTGGTGCAGGTTAATGGCATGGAAATATAGATACAATATATATATATATATATAGTAATGAGCGTAGAGAGCAAGCACTGTAATGTACATATATAGTAGACATATCTGTAAAATTCTGATTCACTGTTTTTCAGTAATAAAGGTTCAGTTTCTCCTTTCTATGTTTCTCTCTATAGAGAACCTTACAAGGTATCAGAGCTCAATTCCGCCATTGTTACTCTGTTACTAAAGCTTCATCTTTTTAAAATTCAACAATTTTCTTCATAAATTGTTCATATCATAACTTATACATCGAGTTTCATTGCTACTACGTACTCGTGGCAATAACCAGCAAATTTCAATTCACAATGCTGATCGTGATCCAACTGAAGAA
>JAUMHB010028446.1:2253-22670 GCA_032359685.1 Pittosporum tobira | reverse complement strand
TAGAGGTCCAGATGTTTAGAGTTTCCGCTGCGTAGTATTGAATAAGATGTGTAGAGAGAGCTGTATAATACTTTTTTGTATTTTCGCCTATATCATTTATGATTTGTGTATTTGTAAGACATGGATTTAAAAATAAATTGGCAACCCAAGTCGGGGTGTGGATGCCCAGATTTGGGGGTGTCACAGGAGCTATGGCTCGAGTTTTATATTACGCAAGCATGAAGTTGTTTTTAATGAAATGTTGAGTATTGCAAATGAAATGGTGGTAAGACCGGTAAACTCTCCGGGATCCCATAGGCACAAGTCCTATGGAAGCAGGACGTAATTTCGTGCTTTGAGGTGTGCACATTCTCTGACGGTCCCCGTTTGGTCCGTACTATGTGTTAAGACTAAATGGGAAATGAGACGGTAATGATGGCTACGAAAGATATTTTGCATGCTCACTTTTCATAATACTGTGATACGGTAAATGTTATTATGTTCAAAAAAATTGAATACTTTACAAAGTTTATGATGCTTGATATTATGTATTTTGAGTTGTAGTTGTTGGGTCATTGGCTCACTGTTCTACGTTTGATGTCCCATTTCACAGCTAGAAATCCGCGAGGGACCACATCGAGGAACGAACCGAATGTTTAGATGAACTGCGAGAAAGGTAGTATATCTGGGGTGTTTTTGTCTAATCGGACGGGGAGCCGATTTTTGGATGTAAATTTGTTTAATTATCGAAGCATGATTGTAATAGCTAAATGAATTTATTTTCCGCACTTAATGTATGGTTGTAATAATCTATGGGGCAAGCATGCTGATGGAGGGATAATTGAGTAATCTCGATTATCCAAAAGATGAAGTTGACGCACGATTTCCAGTAATATTATATGTGAGGGGAAATTATATGTGAGGGGAAATCAGGATCGTCACATTTAATATATGATTTTCTCTTATATTATATTTGTTTTTTATAATTTTATATGAACTCTAGTAATGTGATTTGCCTGCCTTTGTCATCTATATTTTTTTAAGTTATTGTTGTAACTGGGGTTCATTATATATGGTAATTCATACATATTTTGATTTATTGTATTAAGATATATGGACGAGATGAGTTATGATTCATCATATATTAATGTTATATTGATATTTTTTTTAGTGATAATCATGATTGAATACGTCAAGTAGCATAATTTTATATCTTTAAAATCAAATAGTTATTAGTTTTTTTATTAAAAATTAATTTGATAGCACGTGATTAATATAACACACATATATATGTATTTTAATAGTAGTTATACTTGTCATTAAATATGTTATAAATTTATTTCATCGCTCGAGTTTGATTGAAATTTTTATTACTCAATTATGATGAATAATCAAATTTTAATATGTGTACAAATATTTTTATATTATTTTAAATATATGTAATAAAATATAAAATAAATTTTATTTATTTAAATTTTATTTTTAATTATAAATAAATAAAATTATATATAGCTCGTGTCTTACACAAATACTCCAACTAGTGAGTAATAAAAGAGCACGACTTTTTTTTTCCAGCGTCAATCAATTTCGTAAGAATGAAAAAACCTCACTTCACGATCTGAAAATTCTCAAAATGAACCCATCTGAAACTCTCTCCGCCTCTCGTTGCCGCGTATCGCCTCCGCCACTCCTCTCCGTCTCCTCTCCTTCTCTGTCAGGTATATACCCAGCCAAGATATATTCTCTTTTACTTTCTTTTTCCTGTTCTTCTCAATCGTCGTCGTCATCTTTATTGTCTCAAATTTTTGGACTCGCTCTCCTCTTCACAATGACCCGCCAGACTCTCTCTATATAATATATATGTATCAGGTCTCTGTCTCTTTCTATATGTATCAGTATGCCAATTAGAATTAATGAATTAAGATCCGTAATTACCCAATTGGAAAATGAGATTTCATATTGAAGCCCAAGTTTCCAACTTCGTACAAAATGCGTTCACTTAAATCAAAACGATAAGACAGCCTTCTGAGCTTTCATTTATTCAAGTGTTGTGAACCTACATCCGTGCTCAATCAACCACTAGGTGTCCCGAGGCGAGCTATACGGCTAGGTCTCCTCCTTCTTTGACATCTTAGCGAAGACATCATACTCCGCCTTATTCTTCTTGTCTAACTTGATAGACGCCTGGAAGACCCCCTATAAGGCCTTCCCCATTTAGGGGTATCAAGCAGATCTGCACTCTCGATAAAAAACCACTCGTCCTTCTACTTCTTGTGGTTAGAGGCAGGGCAATCCATTTTTCCCTTCTTGGCCTTCGAGAGATCGACCAGAATGAAGCCTCCGCCTAAGAGACATTATAAGTGTGCCAAAAGAAGTCCATTCTTGGCTATTGCTTACGGTAGGAAAACTAGGCTAAGAAGCCCATCATTTGAACGTACGAGGTGTCCAACAAATGTATCACCTCTAACACAAATGGGTGTTGGGGGAATCGCAACCCACCCCTGAGGTGTTCACTTATCCCAACCCATATCCTGTCCGGGCAACTATGGTTTCTTTCCCCGCCCTTCGGGAGCTGTGATGACCCCAATTTTTCCAACACCTGATTATCGGAAAAACGGTGCGTTAAAACATATCTCTTTCTTCACTGTTGTGAGTCACCCATAATTGGGCAACTCTCCCTGTTGTACTTTCACAGGATCGCACATTCGAATCTTACATAAGCAGAAGTGATTGCTTAATATTAACTATTAAGATCTTTACACAACAGGACAAAAGTAGCCAAATAAAAATATTACATAGTAAACACGTTTAGAGTTAGACAAATCCAAAACATTAAACTACAGTCTATCATTACGCTTAATATTCCATCTTTTCATTGCCCTTCGAAGTGTTCCTGCATTAATAAGCTGGAAGTTTAAAACATTTGCAAGAATGAGCAATTGAATGCTCAACAAGTCATTACTATAATTTCATTAAGAAGGAAACTTCCAGTCAAAAACAATAAAACACCAAGGTTTTAAATCATAAAACTTTATTTTGAATTCACGAGTTTAGAATGAATTCTATAAGCACATGCATGATATTACAAGTTTAATATAACATCATGTCATTAACAATTACACAATTTTAGCATTTGAGTATTGAACACCAATTTAACGACACTTATGTCCGACACTTATGTCATAAAGTTAATCTCAACACAAAGTTAAGACTAACCCCAATTTCTCGTGTACGTATACGTCACAACTATAGGGTTTTACCATGTAAGATCCCGGTATACCAGTTTTTAGCTATGTTCAATACTCGATCTCAATTTAATCATGTGAAAATGATAAACGCTTCAATAACATTACATGTTATATATGGTAGAGATGCATAACAAAATTATCAATTTAAACAAGTACATTAAATGTTCTTGTAAACATTTCAATATATACGTGAATTGGAACTTATACAATCATGGCAAATAGGCACGCATGAATGAAACAATAATTTATACGTAAGAATGAGTAAAATGATCATGCCTTAATAGAAGCTTCCTAAAAAATTTCACAACATGCGTTTGACGTTCCTAGTGTCCTTTGCGTTTTTTCCTATAACATAGACGATCTCTTATCAGTAATCTATCTCGACTATATCCCTCTTCTCAAAATAAAGTACTACACATCCTGGGGTTCCACCTAGTTTTTGAAAACGATTCATATGCACACAAATAACTCAAAGGGCAAAATCGTCCTTTGTTACATTCCTTATAATTTTTCTTGAATTTATCCCGGGGTGATGTCAACCCTAAAATACGTCATCGGATTTATCGTTCAGACAAAATATCATTGCAACATTTACTAAATTTAAAAATGATAATTGCTAACTTTTTCCATAAAATATAAGGTTACCTTTTTAACTTTAAAATTTACCAAAAATTAAATTTTGTAAAAGTATTAATATATATTTTCATAAACGTCCTAAAATTTGGAATTTTTCGCATAATAACACTTTAGAAAATTTTATTTCATATTTGACAAAAATCTTGACTTTTGAAAATAATAAATGTAAGTCAAAAATTTACAAATATCAATTCTACACTAAATCTAAGTTTTAATAATATCCTTGCACCTTCAAATACTAAAATAACTTATTTTTTATTTTTGTCAAAATTTCTAAATTTGATAAATTTGATCAAAACTACATTTTCGCTAAAATTGTCTAGAGGGCATTTTTGACTTTTTGTTATCCGTAAAAAATATTGTTATTCAACCCCAAAGCATACTCAATTTCATCAGATTCAACAACAACAGGAAATTATAGGTGTAATTACACTAACATATTTCAACTAAAATTTAAAATACTACATTTGCCCTTTTCTCAACTAAACTAAGAAAATTTAAAATTTCATAAGTAAAATTTGAAATTTTATTTCAATGGAAACTCCATGAGCTAAACAAAAATTTCAAACGTTCCAACTCATTAGATCGAGTCCAATAGCCTCGGACTTCTTAAATTTTCGTATGAACACTAGGTCCTCTGAAAATTTATGGAAGGCTGAAGCCTTGCATGCTCAATCCATAGATCTAACAACTACAAGTATAGATCTAAGCTTACCTAACTCAGATCAGAAGATTTTTTCTTTTATTTTTTGCTTTTCAATTAATTTATTATTATTATTATTATTTTATAAATAAATAAAGTAAAATAGTTTTTTTTGGAAACGTATTAATATTATACTCTATCCCTATGTTTTGACACACCACGAATTCAATGGCGCTGTCCGTTTCTTCATATGATGTACGAATTTTTTTGGTCATCTAAAACTTAAGTCAAAGTGAAAAATGAAACGCATTTCGTATCACTTATTTTTCGCTACTGTTCCAAATCTTCAATCATATTTTACTTCAAAACACTTTGAAATTTTATCATTTACAATTGGTCAAAAAGCCAACTTGCCCTTAGCTTAACTTCCAACATACTATTGATCCAATTTATATAGGATTTAACATAAACTTTCATACAGAAACTTAATTAACCATTTACAATAATATAGTTATTAAATTTTGGGTTCTCATGTTCTCCCCACCTTATAGGAATTTGGTCCCCGAAATTTTTACATATGAAATAAATTAGGGTACTTTTTCATATCATTTTCTAGCTCCCACGTTGCTTATTCGACATCATGGTTTCTCCATATTACTTTGACTGACACGATTTATTTGTTGCCCAATTTCTTGACTTAGCGGTCAACTATCGCTACGAGGACTTCGACATAGGTCAAGTCCTAATTTATTTCAATGGGTTGATAGTTGATTGCTATATGGAAGTTATTTTTCTATGGGCGTAGCATGACTATATGAAATACATTGTGAATATGCCCTAAAGTCGGCGGTAGTGCTAGTTCATAGGCTACTGCTCTGATTCTCCTTAAAATTTGGAAAGATCCTACAAATCTGGGACTCAGTTTCCCTTTCTTGCTAAATCTCATCATCCCTTTCTAGGGTGATACCTTCAAAAACGTGTACTTGCCCACTTTTAGAGTTTTATCTTTATGGTGGCGGTCCGCATACTCTTTCTGTCAATCCTGAGCTGCTTTCATTCTTTTGCGAATAACCTTGATGGCATCTTCGACTTGCTATACCAACTCAGGTCCTTCCAGCTTTCTTTCCCCAATTTCATTATAATATAATGGGGTTTTACACTTTCTCCCATACAATGGTTCAAAAGGTGACATCCCTATTCTCGCATGATAACTATTGTTGTAAGCAAACTCGATCAGCGGTAAGTGATCATCCCAACTCCCTTTGAAGTCCATTGTATAAGCTCTCAACATATCTTCTAATGTTTGTATTGTTCTTTCACTTTGTCCGTCCGTTCGATTCTCCTTAAAATTTGGAAAGCTCTCAATTAGAAAGCCTTGAAAAATATTAATTTTAATTAATTTCACTTTAAGGTTTGTATCCAAGTTTATCATAGAGTTATTCACTTATATTGAAAAATCTATGAGAGGGACTAAGTCCTAGATCTAGTGGTCTTGAAGCTTGTCTAAAGAGTTGTTGTCTCGCAATGATTTGTTGCTTCATAATATTTTTGCGAGTGTTCTTTGCAATGATGAGCATGAGTTGAATTTCCGGTGTTCATATTGTGTTGTATTGAATGCTTCTTCTCGCTGTGTCTCAACCATGTTGTGCAGTTAATATATCCTGAGACATCTTGTAATATCATTAGTACTTAGTTGTCATAATCAAAACTTAGGTTTAACTTTTGGGATACTCCCAACAAACTCTCCCTTTTTGGTTATGACAACCCACAAGAAATAATTCACGATCCACAAAATTCAACAACATATATCATTGTTCCCCCTGAGATATAGCATATTAAACTGAGAATATTTATTACCATCTCTCCCCTTTTGTCACTACCAAAAATAAGGGGTGGCGGTCTATTATCAATTCACGATACAAGTGTATAAGAGCTACCACCCATGCTGCGAGTGGGATTGGGACCAATAAGGTCCATATGTAACAACTCAATAGGTCTCAAAGTAGAGATCACATATTTCACTTTGTAAGAGGTTCGCGTTTGTTTACTGAGCTCACGTGCTTCACATAAATGGTCTTTGTGGTACTTCTATTTGGGAAGTCCACGAACATGCTCACGAGATGCAATATCATTAATTAAATGCATGTTCATATAACCTAATCTTTAACTCGCTATAGCATAATTGACTTACCGAAATTAGATTGTGATTGAGTCCTTCAACTAGCATGACATTTGAGATGGAAATTTTTTTGTTTCCAATTGAGCCAATGCCAATTATTTTACTTTTTCCACTTTCACCAAATGACACTTCACCTTGATTTGTTTCCTTGATATTTGATAGCATAGATTTATCTCTTGTCATGTGCTTGGAGCATCCGCTATCAAGTTACCATTTGATTTTGTGTTAACTGTGAGACAAACCTGAAAATAAATTTAGAGTATTGGTACCCATGTGATTCGGGTCCTTGAGGTTAGATGAATAGCTCATTTTTCAAAAAGAGTTGTTGAACTTCTCTCTTACCAATATAAGCAATGGATAAGAATAATCAGAATATAGTTCTCTAGGCCTCACATGAGGTCTTGTGTTGTATGAGTATCTCGGTGTGTCATAAAAAGAGTTCCTAGATCTCCATTGAGTCCTTGGATATGCATTGAGGTGAGTTTGAGACTTTTCTCAGAAATGTCTCTGTGAGGGACAACTAATATTTCTTTTGGGGGGTTTGTTATACTTTCGGGAGCCTTAGGTTTGGGAGTTCTTTGCGTTCCTTTTGGAACCCATTCCATTTTGGTAGTGTGCCTACTGTTTTAGCATGACATGTATATATTGTATGACCATTTCTATTGCAATAAGTACATTTATGAAAATGGGATGCATTGTTCATTGTTTCTTACTTTTAACATGATACAATGATTTATGTGTAGTAGTGCTAGTGGAGTTTCTAGTATATCCTAAGCCCTCTCGATTAAAGGCAGGTCGTTGGACTCCTAACATTACATCTAAGTTTTCGTTTCCATTAGTGAACTTAGTTACTATGGTATTAAATTTATCACATTCTTGTGTCAGGGTCTTAACATTCTCTCTAAGTGTTCTTCGGAAGACATAGATAAGAAAGATTTTTGTGACATTTTGAGCTCTTCAAGTTGATTTTACAAATTTTTCTTTTTCAAAATCAATGTTTCGTTTTGTTTATTCATACCTTCATTTAATAATCTCAATTCAATCTTTTCTTTTTTCAAAACTTTCTTCTGTTCATGAAAACGATTTGATTTATTTTTTAAGTTTATCAAATTCTTTTTGTAAAATGTCATTTCTTTCAAAGAGCATGTTGTATTCTTCTTGAAACTCATCAAATATGTAAGATTCATTTTCATCTATATCTTCTAAAGAAATATGATTACTGAAAGAAAAAGATTCGAGTGGTACCTCATGACTTATAGTCAGGTCGTCCGTTGCAAGTAGATATAGATTGATGATTTCTTCTTGATCAATCTCCTCTTCTCCTTCACTTAGATCCCAGCCGGTTTCGGCTAAAAGTCCTTTGCCTCTATTTCTTCTTGGGCAGTCTCGTTTGAAGTGTCCAGGTTGGTGACATTCATAACATACTTCTTGATTATCATTGTTGTTGTGGTTTGCTCCATGATTGCCATTGTTGTTGTTGAGCTTGGATCTACTTCCATTTGGCTTATAAAATTTACTCCTTGGAGTGTTTGATTGCACATTATGACCGCTTGATTGAGCTTCCCTATAGTTTCCATTTTTTTAAAGAAATTTCTTACCAAAGCATTTGGATTGGTAGTCCAGCACCTTTCGTAAATGTCTAGCAATGAGAGCAACTTCTTGTTCTGTCATGTTGTCTAACTCCTCGTCAGAGTTCTTATCATCATTATCAAGATTATTTGATTGAGCTTTGAGTGCTATGCTTCTTCTTTTTTGTCTGTTTCTGTCTCATCAATAACATCTTATTCATGGGAGTGTAGAGAACCGATAAGTAATTCGGTTGAAAGTTCTCCAAGATTTTGAGTGCCTTTGATCATGGTAACTTGCACTTTCCATTCTTTTGGGAGAGCCTTTAGAATCTTCCGATTCTTCTCACCAGTGGTATAAGATTTTCCAAGCATGGAAAGTTCATCCACAGTGCGATTGAACCTTGTTTCCATGTCAATGATCTTCTCGCCTTTAGTCATCTTGAAGCCTTCATACTCTTGAATGAGATTGTCGATTCTGTTGTCTTTGAGATGACTTGTGCCTTCATGCATGATGATGAGCTTGTCCCACATTTTTTTTGCACTTCTATAATCCCTTACTCGATTGTATTCTTTATCGGATAAAGTATTTGTGAGGATGTATAGAGCTTTTGCATCCATATGAACTAGCTTTTTTTCTTCATTTGTTAATTCTTCAATTTCCTTGAGAATTATCCTTTTGTCCACAACTTTGTGTGGATAGATGAATCCTTTGTGAAGTATAATCCAAAGTTGCATGCTTTGGAATTTTATGTGAGCTGTGAATCTGTCCTTCCAATAGCCAAAGTTTGTTCCATTGAAAGATGGAGGCCGATTCATAGCCATCCCTTCTCCAACACCGAATATGTTTTGAAATGCCATGGATAACTTTTTCTTATACCTGCACATACTTAGCAAACAATTAAAAAGTCATGCTCTAATGCCAATTGTTGGTGCAATAATTAATCTAAAAGGAAGGTTGAATAGATTGATTTGATAAAATTTGGTTTTAAAAGTTTATGATTCACAATATGTGAACTTAATGAATTATGTAAATCAAAAGTAAAGAACAAGATTACCAAATAAGCACAACGCAGCGATTTAACCTGGTTCGGAGGTAGTCTCCTACGTCCAGTCCCCGCCCCCTCTCCGGACTTGAGATTCCTAAGAATCCACTATTCTTATCTCTTTCTCGGTGGAGAAACCTTCAGATTACACTTTAAGTGATCTCGTTTTACAATTTTATCTTGGTCAGGAGACTCCTTTCTCTTTCCTCAAGAACAAATCGAGATCTTTTCAGTATATCATTTTTCCGATTACAAAGATGAAACATATTTTCTATCTAAGAAAAATACATCAAAAGATCAGGGTATGAACAATTCTTAGATAGTCGGAATACAAGCCTTTAAAGATATTTCTCTGAGTAGTATTTTCGAAGAGAGAGATGAGAAATATTTTGTTGCTTATGAAAGAAGGCTTTTCAAAAGGATGATAATCATTGTCAAATGATTACCTATTTATAGTATGCCCATATTCAATCATTTATAAAAATCACGTTTCCTAATGGCTAGAAAATATACGTTGGATAGCTTACACAGAGGGTTACCGAACCTTTCCCGACGAGGGACCGATGAGGGACCGACGAGGGACTGACGAGGGACCAACTCATTTTCTATTATTTTTTCAAATATTTAACAAGAGGACCGAACCTGTCCCGATGGGGGACCGAACCTGTCCCGATGAGGGACCGATCCTGTCTCGAAGAGGGACCAACCTAGGCAGAGAAACGTTTAAAGGTTTTTCTAAAGTTTTTCAATTTTTCTGTAAAACTTATTTTCCAATTCAAAATATTAATTTTAATTAATTTTATTTTAAGGCTTGTATCTAATTTTATCATAGAGTTATTCACTTACATTGAAAAACCTATGAGAGGGACTAAGTCCTAGATCTAGTTGTCTTGAAGCTTGTCTAAAGAGTTTTCATCTCATAATGATTTTTTGCTTCATAATATTTTTGCGACGAGTGTTCTTTGCAATGATGAGCATAAGTTGAATTTTTGGTGTTCATATTGTGTCGTATTAAATGCTTCTTCTCAATGTGTCTCAACCATGTTGTGTAGATAATATATCCTGAGACATCTTGTAATATCATTAGTACTTAGTTGTCATAATTAAAACTTAGGTTTAACTTTT
The DNA here is from genome assembly GCA_032359685.1 of Pittosporum tobira. Classification (NCBI taxonomy): domain Eukaryota; kingdom Viridiplantae; phylum Streptophyta; class Magnoliopsida; order Apiales; family Pittosporaceae; genus Pittosporum; species Pittosporum tobira. Next base: position 12,249 of record JAUMHB010028446.1, on the reverse strand, counting down.
TGGATACTCCCAACAAGTGCAAAATGTAGAGCTCATCATGGTGGAAGACTCCATCGCTATCCCCTCAGTTGAAGATTGTATGCGCCATGAACCACTGCATGTAACAAAAGCACGGATTGTCGACGTTGGTGACTTTCAGGGTGGAATTGGCTTAACCAGTGATCTGATATATAAATTGATTGGAGTTGAAACTAGTGAGTGTTATCCAGTTGTTGTCGATGGGGAAACCAAAAATCCTGTTGAATTTGGCGATTGAAAGCTTATAGTCTTCGTTCATCAATTGGAAACTGAGCCATCAATTGTTCCCGGCCAGTTGAGCGTGAAGCTGCACAAGAACTCTAAAATGAGTCAAATGTAATTAGCGCTCTTCATTTTGATAAACTGTGTCCACCTGGCTCAATCGCTCATCCATTTTATATCCTCGAGTATGCCTAAGTCCCGGAGGGTGAAGAAGTTCATGTAACGCATGTTGACGATCCTCTGGTTGTTTAGAACGGCATACCAAGCTTCTTGCTCGGCGTCTCGTAAGATAATGTCCTATGAATTTGTTAGTGCATTTTGTCGAACACCTTGTAGGCGACTTGATTGGCCTTGAGACGATTCGCCTTTTATGTGTTTTGACGACCTCCTAGTATACATTCTGTCCTAATCAACCACAAATCAATCAAGGAATGACTTACCCAAGCTTTGTCGCGTCGAATTTGAAGAATTTGAAATTTTCACCACGTTTGGAATTTGGATGGATTTTTAAGATTTTGGTGAAATCTGCAGTTGTGGTTGACGATTTGTGTGTTTGAGTGGTGTAATGTGCTTGAATGATGTTTGGGACGATGTTTGGAATGAGTTGATTTGGTGTTTTAGAGGTTTGGTTTGAAATATATCATTTTGGCACTCCGATGGTTGAGATAGTGGTTTGAAATGTGGCTGAATGAGTTAAAAATCCAATCTGGAGGCCCTTAAGGTTCCATTTATGGTCGTAAGGCTACTTATGGTCACACTTACGGGCCGATTTACGGCCGTAAGGCTGGCCTTAAATTAGTCTATTGGGCTACTTTGTTTAATTTTTGTAACTTCTTCATACGTGATCTGTTTTCACCCGTTCTTTTTCCTAAAAATCTCTTATGCATCCAAGAGTGTAAATTCACTAAAAAATTTGAAAGCGAAACAAGAAAAATTAACCGTAAAAAGCCAAAAAATGGTACATGGCTTGGGTTGCCTCCTAAGAAGTGCTCGTTTTATAGTTTCTAGCCCAGCTTTATGTCGTTTAAGTTCAAGATGGGGACCCAAGCAACACTGAGGTCTTGAGAGCTTGACAATACCCCCCGAGATAAGGTTTTAGTTGTTGACCGTTGACCTTGAACGTGCTGCTAGACGAACTTGTAATTTCTACCATTCTATATGGAAAAGTCTTTATAATTATGAATGGTCCACTCCATCTTGACTTCAATTTCCCTAGAAAAAGACGAAGATGAGAGTTATATAATAAAACGTTTTGACCCTCGTGGAAGTTTTTCCGAAGAATTTTGCGATCGTGCAACTACTTCGTGTTTTCCTTGTATAGTTTGACACTCTCATAAGCCTCATGTAGTTCGTTTAGTTCCAGCAAACGCTTCTCCACAGACTCTTGCAAATCCATATTAAGAGTCCTCATAGCCCTATAATCTCAGTGCTCTAGTTCTACTGGAAGACGATAGGTCTTGCCGTAGACCAACCAAAACAGAGACATACAAATAGGAGTTTTGTACGCCATTCGAGAAGCCCATAATGCATCATCTAGTTTGATGGATCAGTCCTTCCTGTTCACGCTAACCGTTTTCTCCAGAATTCGTTTTAGCTCCTGGTTAGATATTTCAACTTGACCACTCGTCTGTGGATGATAAGCCATAACATTACGATGTGTAATACTGTACTTTTGCAATAGTGACCTAAATTGTTAGTTTATGAAGTGTGAGCCTTGGTCACTAATGATCGCCCTCGGTGCACCAAATCGTGTGAAAATATTTTTGTTTAGAAATTTCACCACACTTTTGGGATCACAAGTAATAAGAGGGGCTGCTTCCACCCATTTAGACACATATTCCACCACAACAAGAATATGCACATTCCCATATGAAGGGGGGAATGGTCCCATGAAGTCAATACCCCAAACGTCGAAAAGTTCACATTCCAAAATACCATTTAAGGTCATCTCATTGCGTCTTGAAATATTTCTCGTTCTTTGGTAGCCATCACATCTCTTCATATACTCAAATGTATTCCTCAATATCGTAGGCCAGTAAAAACCGCATCGCAGAATTTTGGCTGCCATTTTTGTGGCTCCAAGTGACCACCCGTCGGACCGTCATGGCAATGGGAGAGAATTCCTGTAATCTCGTTGAATGTTACACATCGTCTAACAATACCATAAGTGCAGACTTTAAACAAGAATGACACATCCCAAATATAATATTTAAGTTCAAAAAAGAACCTTTTCTTCTGTTGGTAAGTGAATTCGGGAGGCAATACCTTGCTTACTTTGTAGTTGACAACGTCGGCATACTAGGGAGAGTTTACCTTTATCTCAAACAAGTCTTCATTTGAAAACTTCTCGATAATCGACTCAATTTCAGTTGGAGCATTTGGTAGTCGGCTTAAATGATCCACTACAAGATTTTCAGTTCCCTTTTTGTCTTTGATTTCTAAATCAAACTCTTATAATAGGAGGATCCACAAAATAAGTCGTGGTTTGGCATCTTTCTTTTAAAGTAAATATTTCAGAGCTGCATGATCTATGAAAACAATAACTTTTGAACATATCAGGTATGAGCAGAATTTATCAAAGGCAAAAAGTACCACCAAAAGCTCTTTTTCAGTAGTATCATAATTTAATTGAGCTCTAGTCAACGTCCGACTATCGTAATAAATAGGCCAAATAATTTTCTCTTTGCGTTGTCCTAATTCTACTCCAATGGATGTATCACTAGCATCGCACATTAGTTCAAATGTTAAATCCCAATTAGGTTTCGTCATGATTGGGGCAAATACTAGCTTTTCTTTTACAGTTTGGAATGCTTTCGGACAGTCTTCACCGAACTTGACTTTGGCATCTTTCTCCAGTAGTTTGCAAAGCGGTTTAGCAATCTTCGAGATGTCCTTGATAAATGTTCTATAGAACCCGACATAGCCGAGGAATCGTTGAATTAGCTTGACTGAGGTAGGTGGTGGCAAGTCGAAAATCAATTGAATTTTTACACGATCCACTTCAATCCCCTTCTCGGATATCTTGTGGCCCAAAACAATTCCTTCTTATACCATAAAGTGACATTTTTCCCAATTTAGGACGAGATTTGTGTCCTCATATCATTGCAAAACTAAATTCAGATTTTTCGCACATGTGTCAAAAGATGAACCAAATACGGAAAAATCATCCATAAAAATTGCAATTCACTTTTCCATAATATCAGAAAATATTACTATTATGCATCTTCGAAAATCGTCGGTGCATTGCATAAGCCAAATAGCATTCTTCTATAAGCGAAAGTGCCATCCAGGTAAGTGAATGTAGTCTTCTCTTGGTCTTCCGGAGCAATAGGAATCTGAAAATAGCCAGAAAAACCGTCCAAGAAGCAATAAAAAGCATACCCTGCAAGTCGATTAAGCATGTGGTCAATAAATGGAAGTGGGAAGTGATCTTTATAAGTTGCGTCATTTAATTTTCTGTAATCGATGCATATACGCCAACCCATGATAGTTCTTGTAGGAATCAATTTGTTGTTGTCATTAGTAATAATTGTCATACCTCCCTTCTTTGGAACAACTTGTACAGGACTTACCCATGCACTATCAGAAATCGGGTAGATAATACCCGCATCTAAGAGCTTGATCACCTCAGCTTTTACTACTTACTACATTATCGGGTTCAATCTTCTTTGGGCTTGGATAGTCGGTTTATGACCTTCCTCCATCAAGATTTTGTGGATGCAGACGGAGGGGCTAATTCCTTTTATGTCGGCAATTGTCCATCCGATAGCATTCTTGTGTTCTCGTAAAACCCGAAGTAGTTTTGTCTCCATCTATTCTGTTAAGTGGGCAAAGATAATGACCGAAAAATTAGTACCGTCAAGAAAAACATATTTCAGATGAGGCGGTAACGTTTTTAGCTCCAGCTTTGGTGGTCCTTCTATTGATGGCCTTGACTTCGATCTTTCTTTTGTCAACTCGCTGAATTTAGGCTCCAATAATCTTGGCCAAGGCTTTACTACATCCAACCGTTGAACCACTTCTTCTAGTTCATCTAGGTCGAAGCCTGGCCTGATTAAGTGTATCAAGCTTATCAACAGTGGATCCTTAGAGGATGTTAGATTAAATATTTTTTGCGCCTCTCTATCGATTGTGTCAATTCTCCAACATTCTTTATCATTATTGGGGGTATTTCATGGCATTTAGCACGTTAAATGTAATTTCTTCTTCTCCCAAACTTAACACCAATTCTCCTTTTTTGACATCGATGAGAACTCCTCCAGTGTGCTAAGAATGGCCTTCCCAAAATAATAGGAACCTCAATGTCCTCTCCTATCTCGAGTATAATAAAATCAGCGGAAAAATAAACTTGTCAACTTTTACTAGTACATTCTCCATAATGCCTCTCGGGTATTTAATTGAACGATCTGCCAATTAGAGAGAAATAGTGGTGTCTTTAACTTCCCCTACCCAACTTCTCGAAAATGGAGTAAGGCATCAAATTTATGCTTGCTCCCAAGTGGCATAAGGCCTTCTCAAAATGCACATCACCAATATGGCATAGTATTGTGAAGCTTCCTGGATCTTTCAGTTTAGGCAGCAATTTGTTTTGTAAGATTACCGAGCACTCTTCATTAAGCTTCACTGTCTCACCATCTTCCAGTTTCCTACTGTTGGCCAATACGTCTTTAAAAAATTTCCCATAGCTAGGACATTGATTTAAGGACTCTAGTAGTAAAAGATTGATGTGCAACTTTTGGAACACTTCTAGAAATCTAGCAAATTATTTATCTAAATTTGACTTCATAAGCCTTTAGGGATATAGAATTGGAGGCACATAAGGCTTGACGATGTCCTTTCCATTGCTAGTTTCGGGGATGTCTTATTCTTTCTCATTCTCTTCTTCTTTCTTCTCATCCTTGTCTTTGATCTAGTCGTTGTTGTCTGGTTTGCTAATTTCTGACCCTTTTATCTCTTTTCCACTTCGTAGGGTGATGGCCTTTACATTCTCCATTAGATTCATCTCAGTATTGCTAGGCAAAGTACCATAAGAGTGTTTAGAAATTTGTTGTGCTAGCTGACCTACTTGTTTCTCTAAATTTCGGATTAAGGTCTCTTGATGAGTGAACCTAGCATTCGTGTTTTTAATGCTCTCTTGCAAAGACTAGTTCATCTGCATCATCATCTCCTCCAGTTTAGAATTCTACTGTGTTGCAGGTGTGTGGCTTTTGGTGCTTGCTGATTTTGTCCTCCCTATTGAAAATTAGGATGGATACGCCATCCTGGATTGTATGTGTTTGAATAGGGATTGTTGTTACTGGGATAAATAGAGTTTCGACCAAAGTTGGAAACATAATTGGCATTCTCTGTTGATGAAGTGAATGTGTTCCCACTTTGGTAATCAGTACTTGCATGGTCACCCCCACAAAATTTGCAAGTCACGCCTTGAATTTTCGCAACAGTGTTCATTTGTGAACTGAACATATGTGTGAGTTTGTTTATCTACGATTCTAGCCTGGATATAGTATCTACTTCATGGACTCCGTTGTGTTTCTTCTAATAAAATATTTCGGATGGCCAACGGTAGTTGTTAGATGTCGTCTCTTCAATCAATTGGGAAGCCTCCTCAGGTGATTTGTTGCTTATGCTCCCTCCTGCTGCAGTGTCTATGGTGCTTCTGAAGTTGAGATCAATCCCGTTATAGAATGTTTGCACTTGCATCCGTAGTGGTAGGTCATAGTGTGGGTAGAGCCTTAGCAGGTCCTTGTATCTTTCACATGCATTGTATAACGATTCATCGTCAATTTGCGTGAAGGTGGTGATGTCATTACGCATCTTAGCAGACTTGGATGGTGGAAAATAACGCATAAGGAACTAATGTGCCATCTCCTCTCAAGTTTTAATAGATCCTGCAGGTAGGGAAGTCAACCATCCCTTTGCTTTGACCCGTAGAGAGAAAGGAAATAACCTTAATCTTATAGCATCTGTAGATACTCCATTAGTTTTGAAAGTATCATAGATATCCAAAAAATTGTTTAGATGGAGGTTCTGATCCTCGTTAGGTAACCCACGGAACGTAGTCGCATTATGAAGCATCTGGATCAACGCCATCTTAAGCTCAAAAGTGTTCGCCTGGATAGTTGGCCGAATAATGTTTGATGTGCAGTTTTGTAGGGATAGGGCATATAAATCACCCATGGTCTTCCTTTCGTTCATAATGATCTCTTCTTGTCCTTGCATCGTGAAATCATTTGCATCTCTATCTAGAGTAGTTGGTGTAGAGCAGACTTCAAAGGTATGGTTCAAGTATCTGCGAACCCGTAGACATTCTCTTAGTGTTCTTTCTGGATCTGGATCAAATTCTTGAAGTCTTCTTTCTTGGCTTCATCTTAACATGCACCAACTTCAAGGTCAAAAACTGCAAAACAAAAAATTAAAGAAAAGTAAATAAAAATAAAATATATACAAATGCTAGATTAAGATAAAAATTTAAAAATTATGATCATAATTGTAAAACAAACTCCCTGGCAACGGCGCCAAAATCTTGATCGTGAATTTTTTGGATTAGAGTGCAAGTGTACACAAATCAAATTATAGTATAAAAGATTTATCGTTCCCAAAGAGAATTGTTAAAACTATATACCAATATTTTTAATCTCTATTTTATCTAGCAATTAATAAAGTTTGGGTTTTTATACTAATTAAACTAATAGAAACAATAAGAAAAATAAATGATAAAGATAAAGATAATAAGATATGATAAAGATATGCTAAGATTTCAACTTCACTTACTCGATCATAATCTAGGGTTTACTATCTTTATTAGGCAATTGATATTAATTTGACATATTTGTGACAGTGGAATTTCCCTAGTTTAGATACTAGCTATTCCTAGTGAAAGTACCCCTTCTCCTATTATTAACCCATCATATTCCTATGTAAATTTAAATAATAAAGAGAGCATTAATTTTTTGGAATTCCTGGTTTTATTAGCCGTTTTTAAGTCAACTACTCCCAAAACTGCACAGATCACCTTAAACTATTCCTAGCAAAGTTTAACCTCCGGTTATGATTCAGTTGAGCCATTAACAAACCTTCACAATTATGTCCTTCAATTCGTTAAGCTAGATCATCTCAATATTGATCAAGTATTTAGAAGTATTAAGAACATGTATCATAACTCAATAAATATGTGAAATCAATATGAACGCATAATAAAGATGGAATAAATTTTTAATTAATCATTAATAAGATCTGTCTAGTCTTAGCATAAAGAAAATTAGAACATAATTAATGTAAAAGATACAACAGAAAAGATAGAGAAATCCATAAGAAGTCGGCTAGATGTCTTCGTGTGGTAGCCCTCCGGTCTCCCGTCTCCTTGAGCTCTAGATCTCCTCCGGACCGTGTATTGTATATATTAAGTCGTAAATCTGAGTTATGAGGGGGTTTATATATGTATAGGATTTGGGTTTTTTCACAATTTGATTTTGATTAGGTATCCCGCTTGAATATATCTTGAAAAGTTTTTAAAAAAGCCCAAAACCTCCTTGGTTAAAGCTTTCCGAAAAAGTCAATAGGATTCGCGAAAAGTTGCACGGCCTGCCTTACTACCTAGCTCATGCCTGTGAGCTCTCTTACAGGCTGGCTTATGACCATAAGCTAGGTTGTAAGGCTCTCTGGATTTTGGTTTTTGCTTCTACTTCAATTCTAGGCAATCCTTGCTCGTCCAGAATTAGGTCAAAACGCGATTTTTGTCCGAAATAGGCCTTTTCAAGCCCAATTCTCTGCATTATAAGGCCAATAACAATAGAACATATCTAATCCCTTGGATTGATGATTTGTTAGCCCAAACAAGGATATATAAACCCAATCCATACATTTTTATAATAAATTAAGAGAATAATCATAAGAAAATATGTATATAATAACCACTGATCACCTTTCCATCACTGTAAGGGTAAGACACTAGTAGAATACACTAAAACTCTCTCTCATTGAACTATTTGTTGATGTCTTAATTCTTAATCACTAACTTAAGTATTGGAGAGGGGAACGAGGCTATAATCTCTCGTGTTTCCCGTATGTCAGGTTGACTAATTCAAGAAGTTTAGTTCAATCTAACAGGGCACTGAGAAGGTTAGCTCAACGACGGTCAACAGATATCAACAATTAGCAAATTCAAAAATTTTAGGAGTCAGTTTAACCCGTCAAAAACAGAAACAACAAACTTTTTCCTCCATTCTTCATATTGAAATAGTGAATTCATACAATGTTAATATTCAAGCTAATCAAACAGACACTTAGATCAAACATAAATCGGGGTGATTATAGGTGTATTTCGTATCAAACTTTTGAAGGGCTTGATTTGTAATTCTAATTTTAAAATAAACTGGTAATAAGCATTATATGGTGGAATGGAAGAAGAGGAAGGAGCAAAGAGTGGAGGAAGAAGAAAGCAAAAATTAATTGGTGGTGGTGGCGATGACTATTGCCCACATGTTGCGCAGAGGGTGGATGTTTGGTGATGTAGGCATTGAAAAAACAGAAAATCTCGTGTGCTTGGCCCTAATGGAAAAAGATTTGTAGTTTCTCTGTTAAACGATGACATATGGGCTTCGGCCACAGCTAAATTGGCTGTGGTGACCATAGACATTTTTTTTCCCTTTTATATATGTTAAATAATGTGTTGAAAAGTATATTTACAAATATATTATGTATTAAAAAATATTATATATATATATATATATATATATATATAATACATAGACGTGTATTCATGTTAAACACGGTTAAAATATTATGATATTCAAACTTAGACAGAAGGAATATGATTTTAGTTTGTAAGAATTTCTTCTTCTAAATATTGCCTCAATCATGATATTTGCAATTGTTGAATAAAGATATGTGTATATGTATATAGTGAAAGTTTATTAACCCAATACTATTTTTATTCCTAACTCAAACATACGTTTTTTTAACCAATATTTTGGCAACAAGCATCAACTATCAAGTAGCCAAAAGAATAAATTGGTACATCTTTGATCTTTTTTTAGCGTTTCTTTTGCTATATTTTATCTATTTCAATTTTAAGAGGATGAATCAACTTCACCTTTTTAACAAGGAAGAATATATTTTTTTATTTTGACTTTTTTATAATTCTTAAATATTTATTTGATATAAGTTGTGAGTTAGATTTTTTTTTTCTATTTAGTTAGTCTTATTGATCATATTTTAAATAATAGGTATATTTATAATATTTATATTTAAGAGTTGGTATTAGCCTAACAAAATAATTTTAAAGCCAAATAATGTTTATTAAATAAATTCTTTTAACTACACAGATTTTCAAACTTATATTTTGTCATATCAAATATATATCAACAATATATTCTTAAATAACTCATATTTTGTACGAGATTTTGAGTTAGTTAATGTTAAAGAATTAAAAAAAAAAAATCGTACTAATGCACACAATTCAGAATATTTTTGTAAAAATATTTTTTTTTGCTGTCGTTTCAGATACAGTAACTTTTAATTATTTAAAGGAAAGCAAAATTGAAGCAGAACAGCTAAGGGTCTGTTTGATAAATAATTCTGCTTTTGTGTTCAATTTCATATGTTTTTACTTTTATTTGTGGAATTATAAATATTGCAATAATGTTTGATAACCATGTGCTACAATAAATAAATAAAATCAAAAATCAAAAATAATATTTGACAACAAAATTTATTTTACCTAAATTTTAATATATTGTTTTAAATTATATACAACAA